>PQWD01014020.1:0-168503 GCA_019425675.1 Leucinodes orbonalis | reverse complement strand
TTTAAATGCCAAAGGAGGTTGAAACAGCTTTAACTATATAAATTAGACGTTATTGTAATTCTAGGTACTGTACGCGTGGCGTAAGTCGGATACCACTGATCCTGAGTTTGTGGAGCGCCGTCGCGCGGGCCTCGAGAACTTTCTGTTAAGGGTCGCGTCGCATCCAAGGTTGTGTTTCGACGACCAATTCCTCAGCTTCCTACAGCAAGAGCACGGATGGCGTGAGACAATTACTGATAGTGGTATGTTGTTTATAATGTACAGTTGGTTATTATAATGATTGGGCTGATTAAAAACAGCCTTGAGAGGTGAATAAATTTTGAATTAATTTGAAGATTGGTAGCTCACTAAGTGATTCACTTTGTTTTATGGTTCATATCACCAAAAATATTTTAGGAAGCTTCTCCCTCTAATTTTCGGTATCATCTACTATGATCACCCAGGTGATTTAATTCTATATTTTTGTCACCTCTAATCACTTGCCGCTATGACCTTTATATATCACCGGGGTGTGAAAAATACACAGAATTAAAAAATAAATTTTAATTTCCCTCAGGTGATCATAGTAGATTATACCTTATCTTCAACCTATTAAACTCCATTGCTACATAGCCTACTCCAGTAATATGCTTGCCAAATGCTATCAAAACTGCACGATTTTTGTTATATGACGATTGCAGATATGGATGGATCTAACATTTTAAAATTTTTTTGATTCACAAAAATCACAATAAATATTTACCAACTGATATTATTGTTTAAGTAAATTGAACATTACTACTAGATTTATCTTACTAGATTTTTTTTGCCTAAACCGGGTTTAAATACAAGTGCCATCTTAATGTAGTCATCTTAGTTATACCAAATAATCATCACCCACCATAATCTATTTAGTTTGTGCTTTTCATGTTTGTTACTGAACTTATAAGTAGGTAAGAAATAAACTGTTATTATTTCTATGGATAATTGGATTTCAGGTTACAGATTACAAGCAGAGAACAAAATTAAATCTTTATCAGTATCAATAAGGCTCAAAAAGCCGGATCCAGATATAGAAAGCGTAAAAAACTATGGTAGACAATTGGAAACCAATTTAGGAAACTTTCTTTATACTAGGTAAGTAATTAATTTATTCATAATATTTTTAAATCAAATAGATAAATATTCACTAACATTAAAACTCCATCTAACCCCAATTTGAACATAGAACTTGTACTTAACTAAGAAAAAACATGCTTCTATACGTCTTTTTCTAAATACAGTCATGTACAAGTACAAGAAGCAATCATAGTTAATGCAAACATGTTTGCATTACTCCACATGATAAATATAATAAATAGTCGGTGTCAACAACCTATTTGATGTAATGGTATAGATGTCAACTACTACACTAAAGGTTCCGGGTTCGATCCCCAGGCAGTACATACATTTGTATGCATGAACATGTCTGTTTGATTGGTAGTGTTCCTATGTATATATTAATAAAAAAAGTATATATAATATATGTTTTACTGTTGGTGAAAATTATTATTATTTATTATTGTTTTACCTATTATAGCTTTCTAAAAAATATCAGTTTGACACAGTCTTACAAAGATGTTTTTTATCCAAACTTGATATTTAACCTTTGCTCTTCTTGTTATTTTCAGATCAAAGATAATGGAGAAGAATTATGCTCTTTGTAAACTACACGCCAACTATGGGAAACTGTTCAGTGAGTGGAGTGTCATAGAAAAAGAGATGGGAGACGGCCTTCAAAAGGCTGGCCACTATTTTGGTAAGTGAAATAATATTAAAGTGTTTTGTAAACGAAGTTGTAGACGAATATGTGTACCTGGGACTAGTAGTCCAAATGGGTAGATCAACTTCGAGAAAAAGGTTTCTCGTCGAATCCAATTAGGCTGGGCAGCGTTCGGGAAGTTAAGGGAGATTTTGTCGTCCAAAATACCTCAGTGTTGCAAGACGAAAGTTTTAACCAGTGTGTGTTTTGTTAGGTGTTTCCCTACGCCATAAGATCTGGAACACGGATATCCATAGGTGAACCGTGACCGTACATATAATCAAGGCAGCTGTCGAAAATAAAATTTATAAATAATCGATTCGAAGATAATTAAATTTTAAGACATGTTTATAGTATATTACTCACAGTCTACATGTTTGAACTTGTACTGAACTGAATTTGGACTGTACTTTGCTATAATTTCTTGTAGGAAAATGAAAACTCGGAACTTGGGTTAAATGTACTTTGTAATGGAATTAACAGTAAATAATAATATATGCACTTAAAATGAACTAAATTAAATTAATATTTTACAATAATAGCGTCCTATTTGTTCTTATATTGATCTTCTTCTTTTTTACTAATGTTCTTTTTATTAGTGTTCCATGAACTCTATTCGGCCAGTACGAACTATTCACTAAGAAGTTTGAACATACCGCCCACCAAGGACGATACTGAGGGAACGTCCTTCAACTAATACAATAAAAGATAAATATTTCCCTTGTTAACAAAATGCTCTTAGGATCTATATTTTAACAAACGCTTTAACTATCATATCTAATTAAATCATAAGTAATACAAACTTATAAATTAACTAGGACTATTCATTAAATTAGAGGTAGGTCTTATATCACTTAGTGTGATCACTCTGGTGGTATTGTGAACCGGCATGTTTCTATTGATTTTAAAGATTCGACCAAGAAACCAGTGTGTAGTGAGAAGATCACTCTCTTTTATGAAAACTATGTCACCTAATTGAGATTAAAGTACTTATGAGGCACATACTAATCTTTGTAGCTGCCCCAAGTATGGTAACATATTTTGTACTTATTGTTATCGAATCAAAAGACCTATCGAAGAGACCTGATCAGCATATGGAACTGCTATAAATAGCCTACCCATCAAATTGATAGGTAATAAAAATAGATGTTTATCTTCTGAACTACTGATTGACCTTATGTACACAGCCGTTGAATACTTCGTCTTAGACGTATTGCTGAAGCCGTGAAGTACTACAACAGTATTAGTTCTCGTCATCCCTATTCATATTGGATGCGAACTTCGGTTAGTTGGTTTCATTGGTAACGGTAAGTACTGCATTCTTCTTTTTTAGGTTAATAGTACTACACTACAATGGGTAAGTACTTATTTTGCTTACAGCTCTAAGCTTTTGAAGCAGCTGCACCCGAGTAACTGAAAATTCAACGGAGGGAGACCAGGTATGTCCTAATTTAGATAACCGGTATCCAACATGTCCTTATATCTTCCTTAGAATATTTTCTTCCGTCTTGGTAGCTCGTTCTCTCTTTTAAATTATTATTTTGCTCTTATAATCTTGCTTTCGATCTAACCTTTTTCTATAAAACTAAATATACTATATTTGTTATTCTTTCTAGCTTTGCAATACATATTTTGTTTCAAAAACCCTCTCACGACTTAATAAGGTCTTGAGGAAGTTCAGAACTCCACAGTAAGTAATTCGTAATTATGTTATGACTAAAAATATGCTAATATGTGTTCTTCATCGACGGATACGATCTGACTGTAAGGTAAAATTTAACATTAAACTACATATACACATTATTTTCATTTTACTGGGAGCTTCAATTACCACTCGTTTACTGGTGGATTGATCATTCTGTATGACTGGTGAGTATGTGTTACGTAAACTCTTAAACCTTATGTTTTACCCATGACTTTTATGACTTCTCTCTGATTTAACTAAACATTCGTGTATAACTTGTTTGTACTTTTCTTTTATATATCTACTTTTTATCATGCGGTCTATGATTCGTGAATCTATTTATAGCTGTTTTCATACTATTACCATATCTGTGCTTCGGTGGATTATGCAATGGTAACATGACAACATATCTTTCATCTGTGGATCTGTTAGTCGTAGCTGCAAAAATATCTTTACATTGCGCTGTTCTTGAACGGTGAGTGTTTTCTTTGAATAGCGTTCTTTCTTGATCTTCAATTTGCCTGAACTTTTCTTATCATTGTCGTTGATATGAGCATGACCCACTGTAATATTGTGTGACCTAATGTTCTCTTTATTTTTGTTTTCAGGATGGACTGCTCCGGAGAGAATCCAGCCCAAACTTGTGAACTGTGCTATAAGTGACCAGTCGGTGCTCTTTTTCTCCGTCCTTTATAATCATGCTGTATACATCAGCCCTAGTAAGACATCTATCTTGCTGGGTTGGTTGTACTTTGGGTCTGCTAATTGTAGTTGCTCTAGTTCTGCCCATTGGATGTTCTCAAATTGTCTTTCCGGTAAGTAAGGAGTTATATTTTTAGAACGTAAGCTTTAATTTGTACTTCAAAAGCAGGATCAATGATTGATTGTATTTTAAAATAAACCATGGACTTTGAGACTAGTGTTTTATTATCACCAATACCCGATACCGTGCCCTTTATAGGTATTTTTTTAAGCCTAAGGCCTGAACTGTGGCTTCTGTCACAAAGGAAGCCTGTGAGCCCTGATCTAATAAGGCTCGAACTACTTGGTACTCACTTGAGAAATTCGATCTAACTTTAACTAATGCTGTAGGGAGTAACACTTGTTTTGAATTGGTTACCTTGTTAGTTGAAAAAACATACAACTAACGGATCGCTTTTAGCGGCACTATTACTATCTAAGGATGTACTCAAATTCGCGTGATCGTGTTCTTGATGCGTAAGTTTTGTACTATTTGAGTGCAAAAGAGTATGGTGCCTTTTATAACAAATACGACAACTGATAGGCTTTTGGCACTGAACTGTTGCATGATTACCACCCAAACAGTTAAAACATATTTTATTAGTATTTACAAATTCACGTCTTTTTTCTACATCTAATGCTATGAACTTTTTACAAAAACATAATTTATGACTATCTGAGCAATACTCGCATAGCAAAACAGAAGGCGAATTATAATGACGAGTTGCTAACATGACTTTGGACTGAATCTTTTGCGAATGTGGCGCATTGTGTTGCACTGGCGACCTTTTTGACTCAATGCATTCTAAAGCCCTAAACCTACTCTCGACAAAGCTCTTGAATCGATACAATGTAGGCAGTTCCATCTCATCATCACTAGAAATGTGTAATTCCCACTGTTTACGGGTCTCTGGGTCTAATTTATAAGCTATGATATGAATAATTAGTGGATCCCAAGTGCTCACATCTATTTGTAAATTTCGTAATGCATTCATACAATCTAAAGTATTATCTAAAAGTTCTTTTAATGCTGACGGTGATTCTACAAACATCCGCTTTTGTGAAAACAATTTCTTAAAAATACAGTTTGATAAATATTTTTTTATTATTATATCTGCTCTCTAACTTATCCCAACATTGGTCATAGTTGGACTCTGTGATGGGAATGTACCGAACTAACTGTTCTGCCTCACCTGTGAGGTGGCCCTTTAAGTAGTGCATTTTTTGCACATTATCTAGAGACGTGTTTGAGTGAATTAAAGAAATAAACATGTCTCTAAAACTAACCCACTCTGTATAATCTCCCGAAAAGGTTGGAATAGTGATTTTAGGTAATTGTACTGAAGAAGAAAATATACAATTATCCTTCTTGGACTCAACATTACTATTAGGAACTGTTTGAACTGTACTAATAAACGATTTCAAATGTTCTGACAATACACATTTATATTCTATATAACACTCTTCAACTTGTTCATACACATTGTCTTTAAAATAAGAGGATGTCTGATACTCTTCCCAATTGTACTCTTTAATAATTCTATTATGGTTGGTAATAAACTCCAACTTTAACTGTTCTAAGCTGCCTAACCTGGTTTCACAATATGCCCCTGTGATACGATCTTTGGGCGACTTTTTAAAGTTGATAAACGCCCTAGAAATTCGATCTGTGAGATCTCTTTGCAAATTAATTAGTCCTTCCATTTCAAAGACAAACTAAATTTAAATTTACAAATAAAAATGTTCTAATAACTGCACTTCTAAATTATTTTACAAATAAAAGAATTAAAAACTAACTACAACATAGGTTTCCCGCTCTGAACTTAGCTTAACTCTACATAGAATATTTTTATTATATTGTTCTAAGTACTAAAATTTAACTAATTTATCTTTAGTAAAAGTAATAAAAGAAATTTAAAAGTTCCAATAATGATGAAAATATTTCCAAGCCTCGTTGCACTCGAAAATAAGGTTGAAAATTGTACTCACAGTTTTCACTTCACTCACTCTTGGTTTCTTTTCTCAGCGTGTCCTAAACTGGTCACTAGGTGGCGCTCTGGTGCTATGATAGGAGACGCCTATGTGACGATAAGTTCTGGAGATCTTGACTGTGTACTGTTTGCAGACGCCCACCACTGGGGTGGCCTCTGCTGGTCTTGGTAGAGGGTCTCTGCACTACGGAGACCACTTCTTGACTGATATGAGAGAGCGCTGCACTGATCGGCACTCGAACCCTGAACTTCGCTGTGTTGTACTCTTCGACAGCAATACACTGCCCATAAAGCGCGTACTTTTCAATACGTGCATCCGAACTCGATGGACCAAAATGTTTGAACTTGTACTGAACTGAATTTGGACTGTACTTTGCTATAATTTCTTGTAGGAAAATGAAAACTCGGAACTTGGGTTAAATGTACTTTGTAATGGAATTAACAGTAATAATAATATATGCACTTAAAATGAACTAAATTAAATTAATATTTTACAATAATAGCGTCCTATTTGTTCTTATATTGATCTTCTTCTTTTTACTAATGTTCTTTTTATTAGTGTTCCATGAACTCTATTCGGCCAGTACGAACTATTCACTAAGAAGTTTGAACACTACACGGGATACTAGTGCATTAGTAGTAGTATGCGTTACCCGTCAATAACGTACGGTAATACTGTAGTACATTTTCGAAAATAAAATCAGTTATTTATAAGTGTGAGCTGTCCAAAAAAAATTATTAAACAGTACATAGTGCAGCATTTTGAGTTTAAGTTTATACACGGTCTTCCATACATACATATGCAGATTCGATAGCGGACAGCATAGATTCAGTGGCTGAAGACGAGGAACAGCTAGCGGACCAATTGAAGGAGTACCTGTTCTATGCGGCGCGCTGCAGCAGCTGTGCACCAATCACGAGGCGATGCAGCGGGCCTTGGAGAATGCACACGACACTCTGAACAACAGGTATTACATATTCAATAATAATCTACTACCTATAAAAATGAATTGGAGTGTCTGTTTGACGACCGATTTGGTGTAAGGGTTGAGATGTTGGCTGTTATACCAAGGGTTCCAGGTTCCCCAGGCAGTACAAACATTTGTGTGCATGAGCTTGTAGTTCGGTTACTATATAACTGATAAACATCATCATCAGCTCATTAAACGTCCCACCGAGGGGCACGAGCCTACCCGTATAGGGTGATTAGGCCTTAGTCGACCACGCGGGCCCATTGCGGGTTGGACGACTTCACCCACAACCTCTGAATGTCTTCGCAGGCGTGCGCATGTTTCCTCACGATGTTTTCCTTCACCATAAGAGCGTCGGAAGTACATATATTTTTCGAAGTTTGAAACACATTGGTACGTGGCGGGATTTGAACCTCAGCCCTCCGGTAGGAGGACAACAGTCCACACCATTGAGCCACCGACGCTCTTACTATGACTTACTTACTATGGCTTACTGAAATTAAGACTAGATTGATGTACAGATATTTATCTATTGAACTATTTGGTAGACGACCCATTTGGTGTCGCGGTTGAGAGGTTGACTGCAACACCAAGGGTTCCGGTTCGATCCCGGTCAGTACAAACATTTGCGTGCATGAACATGTCGTGTAATGGTCTGGGTGTTTTCTATGTATGTATTTACAAAAAATGTATATAAGTATGTTTATCCGTTATTTAGTACCCATAATACAGGCTTCACGCTTAACTTGGGGCCAGATGGCGCTGTGTGAATGTCAGTGAATATTTATTTATATACAATAACAGAATAGCGGAGAGACAACGCGGGCCGCCGGCAAGTCCGGCATTATGTCGCGATTGTTCGGCACAACGGATCCGGATCGTCCGCGACCAAACGACGCGGGCGCTCGACGCCAAATCGTGGAGGACCGCGCTGCCATTGAAAAGGCTAGCCACGAATTACAGTGAGCACCAATTTATTTATTTATTCGTATGGCATTTCGTCCAAAGGCAGATCTTTTCGTCCAAAATACCTCAGTGTATCAGACGAAAGTCTTTTTTAAGTGGCAACACACTGGCCTTTTGAAGGTCAGTGTGTGTTGCCAGTTATGACATACGGAAGCGAAACTCTCTTGAATAGACTCAAGGTTGCTCAGCGTGCTATGGAGAGGGCTTGTTAGGTGTCTCCCTACGCGATAAATCCGAAACGAGGATATCCGTAGGAGAACTAGGCCGACATAGCCCAGAGGATTAGCAGTTGAAGTGGCAGTGGGCAGGGTTGCGTAGAACAATGGCCGATGGGGCGGAAAGGTTCTCGAGTGGCGTCCACGTAACGGAAACGAAGCATAGGCCGACCCCTAACCAGATGTACGGATGATGATGGTTAAGGTGGCGGGTAGCAGCAGCTGGATGTCAACTGCTAGGGATCGCCCGCATGGTAATCATAAGGGGAGGGCTTCGTTCAGCAGTGGACATAATTAGGCTGTAATGATGATGATGATGATAGCAATTTATCTTCACCAAGTTGCCTCCAACAACATGCAAGTTTACTCTTATAATACAAGCGAATACTTAGTTCTTCATCCAATTGGGCTGTGTCAGCATCAGGAGAAAGCAAACTCAAA
Source organism: Leucinodes orbonalis (assembly GCA_019425675.1). NCBI lineage: Eukaryota > Metazoa > Arthropoda > Insecta > Lepidoptera > Crambidae > Leucinodes > Leucinodes orbonalis. Next base: position 159,714 of record PQWD01014020.1, on the reverse strand, counting down.
GTGTCTCCAGGAATCTGGTTGGGACAGTCTTTTATGATGTGTTGGATAAGTACCAATGAAAATTGAAAAAGAAAAATCTATTTCCTTAAATTGATTATTTTACAAAGATGAAGAGGTTGACATACTCATATTAAGCGTGAAAACTCTCCAGGAGTAACAGCTCTCCCATAACATGTCATGGGTTGTTTATTTGAATACAAATTAAGCTACATCAAACAATCGATTTTGTATCTCAACGTATCGATTTTTTTATTCAAAAATATCTGAACATATTTTATTACAATAAGTCTAATTTAATCGCATTCTTTGACACAGAGTTTTAACACTGAAATAGTTCCGCTATACTAAGCTTTTATAATCGCATTTTTTTTAAAGTATTATTGTAATAAACTCGTCCATAAAATGATTATGTTTGTAATAATTATATAAACTAGTGATCTATCTTTGAATTCAATCACAATTTTTATTATTTAATCTATTTCGAATTAAATAAAACATATATTTTACAGGGAATTCACCAAAAAATCCGCTGTAGAAATCGAACATTTCCAAAAGCAAAAAGACAAAGATATACACGAGTCACTCGTGAGCTTCATCACGTTACAAGTCAAAGCTGCAAAAAAGGTAATGATAATAAATATTTACTTTTTACGATACTATTTCATGATACGATGAATGATGTGATGATAGTATTGTAAACAAAAAGATTGAAACACAATACACTAACAGATAGCACAATCTCACTCAATAGTGACGCGGCAAAAGTCGGAACTGCTTCAATACTTGCTAGGATTCGGAAAGCACCAACAGCACCTTGAAGGTAATCAAGGACCAGCCATCATGTTCCATCTTTAAGCACTGGGTTCAAATACATTTGCAAGGATCCAGGAGCAGGTTTTTTACTGACAGTTTTGTTATAATAGTTGTAAGTAACATATCTATAAGTTCAATGTTACTAACACAATTATGGATCGAAATTGGTCTGAAATAAATGACAGACAGCTGGGCAGAATTTACATTCAAAATGACGTCGCTCGCTAATGTACAGTGACATACATTCCTGCTTTTGATTTTGTACCCTTTAATGACCTAAGTTTTAATGAATAATTTTATGTATAACTAAAAACTGAGGAAACCTTCATGCACTCGAGCGAAGAGATTCGAAGGTTGTGTGTGAAGTCGTCCAATCCGCACTGGGCCGCGTGGACGACTAAGGCCTAATCACCCACAGCAGGAGCTACCAATACAAGTAGGCTCCTGCCCCTCGGTGGGGACGTTTAATGAGCTGATGATGATTTCTTCGTTATTGTGCATGTAGTTAATTTATTGTTGTCTAAGAGCTAATACATCAATGTGTTGTTGCAGAATCTTCAAGCGTGGACACAAATAAGAGAATGTATCCAAAATATGCCCTGAGCGATGGTATTTAACACCATACCTACAGTTCAACTGGATTGTACTTTTGTGTAACCCTTTTTAAGACACTAATATTGCCATCGTATTTTGAAGTATATGTCAATGTAATAAGAGTGATATTCTTACCGAAAGTTCTCCTATAAAGGGTAATTGTAGATTCTATCATCTAGCTACTGATATTTTGTAAACTTTTTAAGAGATCCGATTGAAATGAAGAAATGGTGAAGATGTGTTCACACTAAGAAATGAGAAATATTGTAATTGAAAATTATAGATATGTGACCGACATTTTGGGTGGGTGTATGTTATTACTAGAGTATCAGTCGTCACTGCCATCTTCTAGGCTTGTTCAATACAATATGAACGTCGGCGTAACATAATCCGTTGTTCAGCTGGATACATCACAGATATATATGGTTAGCTTCGGCCTACAAGGCCTAGAGAGACTGTGGTGTATCTCTTATACATACACATATTAAATGCCTTGATCTATTAATAATCAATTACATACATATCTTTATGATGTGCACAAAGATATGTATGGATACCACTCAACAATCAAAGCAATAGTAGGTAGTTCATACATTTTTATATCACTCTGAATAAAAACATATACGGTTGTTATTCATAGTGATAGTGATCTGTCTGAAAGTAAATATAGTTCAAAATCTTAATATATTTGTTGGTGAAGGTAAACTTAATAAATACTTATTAAAAATACTTTTATAGTAAAAGTTTTATTAAATAATAGTAGCATGATGCACAATGAACATGGATTTCTTTATTTTTGTACTTTTAATAGTAATTAATGCGATCGCAACTGATTGTTACCTTTGCCAATAGCATTATATTATGAAAACCTTTGTCTCGTAAAACCCTTTTACGTGACAAAAGTTAAATGTGGTTGCAACAATTTTTTTATAAAATAGAATTAATGATAATGTCGCTTTTACTATATAAATTCAATCTTTACTTTAAAAGTCGCTTGTAGTATGGACATTTGGGATACTCTCAATGCCAATAATATTATTTGAACAAAAATTTAATGGATAGATGCCACTTTTACCAATAAGGCGTCATGAGGTGCATCATACTTGAAAGTTGAATGACGTATAAATCTTCTTAATATACATATTAGACATATATTGGTTTAAATTTTTTTCTGGTAAATGTATTCTTAGAGTAAAATAATACGTTTATCTTATGCCAAGTTAAAAGAACGTTGGTTTGTTTTTCTTAAAGTTGCATTAACTATGTATTCCATTTTTTACTTTTGCAGATGAATTCCTAGACCACAATGGAGGTTGGACAAAATCTCTCGTTGTCTGGCCGGTTAGTTGTTAAAAAAAACTTCTCAACCCTTTTTAGATATAATAAACAATTTATAAAATACAATGTCAAATATTATAATAGGTAGATCAACGATATTAATATTGTAATAAATCATTTTTCTATTCAAAAATTTGATACTGAATCCTACTATGTAAATAAATTCTGTTCAATATTTAGAAATTGAACTGAATAGTAATGAAAGAATGTCAAAAGTTGAATTTTAAAGGGGGCAACACTAATATCAATATCACCCCATTTTACATAAAATTGAAGACAAGTTAATTACTACCAATTATAATAATAATAATAATAATACAATTTAAATTGCACTTCAGCTGCGAGCTTTTTGAACTGAAAGCTTTTTAGTTAAAATTAGTCGTAGATCCAAACAAATCAGAATCAGATAAGAAAACTTAGTAGACAGCTTTAGATATTCTTAAAAGCTTCGAAATACTCAACTGTGATTTTAAGACCAACTCAATATTAGCTAGATTTGTATTAAGTAAGGTAGTTAGTGAAGATAAACTTTTATTACGAACACAATCTTTGCGGTGGTTGTAGGTTACAAAAGACGAAAACTTGCATTACCTGAATGTAAGCTTATTCAAACAACAGAGAAATATGCACGCTGTATTCATACTGTGTCATCATACGTTTTCCTTGTATATTAGCTTAACCAATGACTATTGGTATAATTTCTAATTTAAATTGAACGACCACCGCAGATCCATTTGAATTTTAGGTTGCGCTATTTTTATTTTAATTTTACTAGTTCACCCATTTGAATGTTTATTTCTGTTGATTATTTAATCTTTATTGTGATTGTAAAAGTTTGTAGTTTTCAAAACAAACATATTTTGTAAGTGCTGTTTCATTTTTACCTTTTGTCGTAATTCAGATTTCAGATGATAGTTAGTACATTTGAAATTTTATAAAAATCTACGGCACCTATTAAGTAGGTAGTGGAATCAACGGTAAGATGTTATATTTAAACTAAATAGTAGATTCATAATGTAGTGCAATATTTTGTTTACATGTCCCATAGAAATTTGACTAAACATATCCAAACACTTTGGTGAGAATATGATTGCTTTTCATCTTGTTCCTCCGAAGTTTTCATATATTAAAAATAAACAAAAAGTGCACAATGTCATACCTTTTTAGTGACATTTTGTAATAACACGGAGAATCAAAAATAAATTATCAAAGCTTAGCCATATTGAGTAATCATTATAATGGCGAGACCAGATCCTGAATTCTGTTTTTTCATATTGCAGTGTTAATGGCGGGACCACATGTGAGCCTTCTGACAGCCATTGTTAGCTGCGTTTAGTTTTATGAATATTATAGTACCTAATAAGTACTCCTGAAAATGCGTAAAAAAAGTATCTAGGTACAACGGGTACGGTGCTGTTGTAATAAAACACTGGTCCCGCCATTGTAATGTTTCGACATTCCGCAAAAAAAGGTGTAAGGTTTTATTATTTAGAAACTATTAATATAGCTATTTAGTACCTATTTGCTACCTTTTATGACAAGGTTCAGAAAAGTAGTCCTTTTATTTAAATCAATAATTTACGGTACGAGTACGTTTATCTGACGCTCTTACGGTGAAGGATAACATCGCGAGGAACCTGCGCACATCCTACATAATATCATTCATTATACAAAACTGAGGCCAATACAAATTGTTCATGCACACAAATGCAAACATTTGAGTGCATGAACTGTTTGTATTGTACTGTCCGAGGATCAAACCCGGAACCCTTGCTGTAATAGTTGACGTCTCTACCATATTACCACATGAGTCGTCTAAATATACTTATTAGCAATACAAGTTCTAATCAAAAGTACCTTAGTAATAAACTATATTTTTTCATGTTATGTGCTCTTTTGAAATGACAATAAATAAATATGTTCTTTGTCAAAACACCGTTTTGTCCAGATTCTCCCAAGTATCTGGCTGACCTTGAGATAGTGATTAGCGATCAGCTGTCATATTGTCATCGTCACACGGTACCTAATTGCCTGTAGTGAAGCCATCATGGACGTATATTATCGATCCCCTGTATTCGGAACATTCCGGTAGAGTTTTATAGTAATTTTATTTTACTAATAACTCGATACTGAGTCGTCTAAGTAGGTTCCACCGCAGTGCCAGACATCGTCCCGTAAAACAGGAGTGCTATGCACTTCTGCGTTTCAGGATGAGGGCACTGTAGCTAGTGAAATTACCGAGTATTAGAGACCTAACATCCATTGTCTCGGGTGAAGGGCGCAGTGCGGCATTGATGAAGGAAATTAACTGTCTATCAGTTTTTAGTCTCCTTCAATGCCACCCTGTCATGGTCACGTGTATAACTTACCATCAGGTGAGCGTCCAGGCCGTCCTGTACACTTATATCTTAAAAAAGCCTAGGGAACCAAACAAACAGGAATATATTTACAATTTCATTTTTATTCATCCTGATCAACCTTTTTTATTCATCGAATTTAAGTTATGTTTATTGTAATTATTGTAATAAATAAACATACGGTGAATCTACCACTTTTATTTTGATATTTAATTTGGCTCAAGCGTCGGTGGCTCATTTGTGTGGACTGTTGCCTTCCGATCTGGTGTGTGCCGGTTCAAATCTCGCTAACTACTTACGTATCAATGTATTTTCGGAATTATATTTACGTTTATCCGGCGCCTAGGCATGAAGAACCTACGCATTAGGCATAAAGAGATTCAAAGGTTGTGCGTGAAGGCGACCAATCCGCACTTGGCCCGCGTGGACGACTGTGGGCTATAAACCCTTAACGGGTAGGTTCATGCATCTCAGTGGGGATGTATCATGAGCTGATGATTAAGATTTTGTAGTTGACGTTCCCCGTATTCGGACTAAGCGTTTCGCGTCTTCTTTCATTATGCGTACTACTAATGAGTGGAATGATCTGCCTGCGTCTGTATTACCGGCCACATACAACCCTGTGGCATTCAAAAAACGAGTGTATAGGCTTTTTCTGGGCAAGCTCGCTCCATCTTAGAACACGTCTCTTCCCCTAGGATAGTCTGTGCTCAAGAGTAAGCCCATCATAAATAAATAAAAAAAAAAATATATTTAGCTGGTTAGGTAACAGCAATTATTACATAAGGTGACCATTGAACGTGACCGTACCTAGTAAATGTTACTCGTTCGGTACTTAGGGCGTCATTGCCAACGCTGCCCAGCCTTTCTTCATTGAGCTCCACTGGCAACTTCGACACGTCGTCGGTAGAGTCGCCTCCGCTCAAACTAAATAATGATTTTTTTTTTAGATAACAGCGTATAACACTTACAATTCCTAAAAAGGTGGAAGTGCTAACGTTAACAGTAGCGCATCTAAGCCTTGCAAAACAAATGTAGGGGAGACGGGTACAAAAGTAACGGCGGGTCGAAAGTAACAAATGCTCTTTAGATTAATCCAATGGGCGAAACCCGCTCGTGCCGCTTCAGGCGATAGCCGGGAGCGCCCCTTCAGTTCGTTTATTCGCCGCGCACAGCCGCGAGCTGTTTATAGTGCGACAGGAAATAAGTGATTTGCTAACAAAGTAAGTTTTTTTGAGTAATCTTATTCGATGTTTTTGATAGTCTTAAAGCATGAATTATAATCGTAAATTCTGAATTGCATATCTATTCCCATTAAAGTGATTGTAGATTGCGTAAACTCATTTTTATGAAGCACTTCTGATTAAGGTTGTTGCAAGTTTTTGGAAAAATGTGGATGGGTACAAAAGTACATAGCTCTAGGGTCGAAAGTAACTGTTACTTTTGTCCGCAGTGATTATTATTATTTATCATTATATTTTATATGTACCTCCTTTTTTACAGAATGCCACGACAACGCATAAGACACAATAACTGCCGAGGAACTACCGAGTCGGAAGTGTATCGAAGGGCGGCTGAAGAGCATTTTAAGGATCTGAGCAATCAGAAGCCTGGCAAAAAATATAATGTTTGCATGTAACTTTATATAGATTTATATAAAACTAAAGGCAGGTTAATTCCCGCAGTTGTGGGCTACCGTTGCGTCAACCGTGTTTTTACTAACAGTGAAGAAATTGTTCTGCGCGACTATTTAATTGAGTGTTCTGCAGTTTATTTTGGGTTATCTCCAACTGAAGTTCGTAAACTGGCATACGATAACTCGTAACTGTAACGCATGCTAACGCACTTAAAAATGAAAAATCATTTCCTACAAAGTGGCACGATACTAAAATGGCGGGTAAGGAATGGTTCACTGGTTTTTTAAAACGACACCCGAGCCTGTCTATAAGATGTCCTCAAGCAACAAGTCTTGCGCGGGCATCAAGTTTTATGATTGATGTGAGTAAATTTTTTTCGTTTTCACGTTTCGTGACCAACCATCGGATGTTCAAAATATACCAGACTCTGTCAATATCTCTACTGACACTGATTTTATGTTAGCTAATTCAATGTTGGATAACAGATCAAAATCACCAGTGCCTGGACCCAGCGGGCTGCAACAAGCGAATTTCACCAATCCGTTTAATTTCTCGCCTAAAGATCTTAGACCTTTACCACAAGCAGGTCCCAGAATTGAAACAAATAGAGGTCGTAAAAAACGCAAGACTGCAATTCTGACGGACACTCCCGAAAAAAACTTAATCGAACAAGAACATCAACAACGAAATAAAGCCAAGAAAATGGTACTGCAAAACAATAATAATGAAAGTAAGAAAATATTATCTACCAAAGGCAAGGGAAAAGGCAAAAAGACAAAGAAGGCACCAAAAGAAAAGGAGAATGAATCTGACGACAACGATTACTTCTGTCTTGTCTGTTTAGAAAATTACAGTCGACCTAATGAAAAATGGGTACAATGTATCGAATGTAAAATGTGGTCTCATTTGGAATGTGTGGATGATGACAGGCATTATGTGTGCCATCATTGCGATTCTGATTAAGATTAATGACTGAATTATAAAAGTCTGATTCAAAAACTAAGTTGATCTCATTTGTTAAACTATTAATTATATAATTTGTTATTATGTTAACATTTCTAGTTTATGAACATTTTGAATAAGACTTTTAATAAATATTTTGTTGATTTACCTTGGATTGTATTAATTACCAACTCCTTTGTTTTGTTACTTTTGACCCACAACGTGTTACTTTCGACCTGCTAACGTGGTCGAAAGTAACAGGGACTGATTTTTTTTTTAAACCTATGTAATTCTTATAAAACACAATATAATTTAATAAATCGAGTTGCTATAGTAAAGAACATAAACTGAATTTGTATTTAGTTTTGTTAATTTAATAGCTACAGTAAAACCCATCCAGAAATCAAGGTAAAAGTACAAAGTGTTACTTTTGTACCCGGTCTCCCTAATATAAACTAGGTCTATGTTGGAACCACCGCAGTGTCAGATATCGTCCCGTAAAATAGGAGTGTTTTTCACTTCTGTGTCTCGGGATGCAGGCACTGCAGCTAGTAAATTTACTGTATTAGACTTAACATCTCTCTGTCAGTCTGTTTGAGTGGGCGCAGGGCAATGTTGATGGAAAATAATGACTACCTACTGTTATTAATTTCCACACTGCGTCTGTCATGGTCAGGCGTATCACTTACCACCAGGTAAGCGAATTGACCATCCCGTTCACTTATGACATAAATCACTAACCTTTTCTTATTAATTTGACACTGGAATGTCATCCATAAAGTTTTTGACACTTTCCGCACACATTATTCTCAATATCGCAAAAGAATGGTTGAAACTTAACAAGATTTATGTTGCATAGTATGTATATCATCTCTAAGTGTCTTATGACGTAAAAGCGAGGAAACCCGCTCCGAATGACTTGCGTAGTTATTCGCAATGGTGAAATCGGTGCCGCACCTCTCGACACCCCTAGCCGCGAGCACCCATGTTGTCCCCTGTCGCCCTACTGCAGGCGACCATTAGGAGGCCATCTAGCCACTGCAAGTCACCGCCTGTCCCTTTTTAACTGTAAGACTAATGGCAGGCGACCGTTGTCTCTCCCATAACACCAAAACCCAATTCCATAGACCGGTATCGTAGTTTCCACATATTTACAATAGTCTTTACACCTGGCGGGGGTCATCATGGGATGTATCATATTGTGCATTCTATGATGGCATCCACCACTTGTTACTCATACAAAGATTAAACATTCGAAAAGGGGCCTCTGTGCTCTGGGCTTCGGCCCCACACATGCCTTCCAAAGGACCGGACTACCATTTGACCCGTGAATCTAAGGATTTCGAAAGCATAATAATAATAAAATTCTTTATTTCAGACAATATTGGTCCGTGGGTTATGTATGCACTAAGATTTTAAATGTTTTGAGCAATTGAAAGAAAATCATTTAATTTATAACATTTTTTTAATAAATTTAAGGTCAGATGGACGGTTTATTTTTGTTTTCCAATCATGTCAATGGTTGACCGCTACTGATCCATCAATTATTTGTAAAGCCACGTCGCCATAAATCGATGGGAAGTAGGTCATTCATATAAACACCCTTGTGTGACAGACTCGTCATATCAGCACAAGTTGTTACGTTTTTTATAAACATTATAGTATGTGGAAACCAAACAAAAGCACATAGCTTAAATACATACATACTCAGTTGAATTTAATTGTCTGATTTAAAAAAAAAACAACGACAAACCCAATTGTTTTTTTTTTTCAAATTCGAATTGATTCGATATTCAAAAGTGATACTTCTATAGTATCTACAAAAAAATGAAGAACCAGCAAGTAAGCGTGGATTATTGGGCAATGGGTAAGGCCATGTTCATATATGTGGCACTCTCTGCTATGTGCTGGCTTATGTTGCGACTGTTTAACGCGGTGTTCATGTTGCCTAGAAGACTGAGAAGTCAGGAGCAGACTATTCAAAACACGCTTCAAGAACTTCAGGTAAAATTAATGATAAAAGTCTTATATTTAATAACATTACGTAGGCGTAATGTTATTAAATATAAGACTTTTATCCTACGTAAACGTTAAACATTCGAAAAGGGCCCAGGGAATTACATTTTTTTACGTCCTAGCGTAAGTCCATTAATTTATAAGGGATTTGTATTATCGCGAATTTAGTTTTTTTTTTGTGTTATAAGTGTACATGACGGTCTAGACGTTCACCTGATGTTAAGTGATACGCCATACCATGACAGAGCGGCATTAAAGGAGACCAACAACTGATAGACAGTTATTATTCTCCATCAATGCCGCACTGCGCCCGTCACCCGAGACAACAGATGTTAGGTCTCTTATTCCCGGTAATTTCACTAGCTACAGTGCCCTCATCCCGAAACACAAAAGTGCATAACACTTCTGTTTCACGGGATGATATCCGGCAATGCTCGTGGCAGTGCCAGATTTCATTAGTAGGTTACAAATTACAAGAAACCAAAGGCGGGTAATATTTTGTATGGATGTAAAAATGTGCCTACCTCCATATCATCATATTAGCCACATGATGCTGAACATACGCCTCCCCTAGTAACTTACAATTCTACCAGACGGAAACTAGACATAAATATTCATATCATCATCATCAGCTCATTATACGTCCCCACCGCGGGGCACGAGTCTACCCGTATTCCCGTAAAGGGCGTATAGGCCTCAGTCAACGCGTCCACGCGGGCCCAGTGCGGATCGGCCGACATGACGCACAACTTTTGAATCTCTTCATAGGCGTTAGGAGGTTTTGCTCACTATGTTTTCCTTCGCCGTAAGAGCATCTAAGCTAGCGTAAAACGTACATATAATTTTAAAAACCCATTTGGTACGTGGCGGGATTTGAAGCGCACCCTTCAGATCGAAAGGCAAAAGTCCTCACCATTGAGCCACCGACTATTAATTTATTCTTTAGTTAAGCTTGAGACCTGAAAGGCCATTAAGGCTCAATATTATTTGAATGGGTTTTTTTTAACATTAACATAACGGCTACTTTTTAAAATAATTAATTCATAAGCGGTACGAGCAAACATGAATGCATTGATTTCCATCAAACCTTTTGTCTCAGTCTGAATCTATCGAAAATTTAAGTTACTTAACAGTTAGTTACTAAGTTAAGTGTGCATTGAGTATGGACGTAAACACAGTTATGATGATAAGAAACTTACTTAAAATATGCTACAAAAAACTACTACTATTCTCATTTTGTGGTATCATTAATATCACAACTCCTACATAACTGTGCTAATTGTGTGCTGTCTCTCTAATTTTCAGAAACGTTTCCCGGATTTAAACATCACAGAAGAGGACCTGAAAAATGCGGAAAAGGAACTAGATGAGTTTGTAAAAGAAGAAAAAGATAGAGAAGACAAGGAAAAAGATGAAAAGGAACAATTAGATACCGGAAATCCAACTGAGCGCCCACAAGCCGAGGTGCCACAAATAGAAAATAAGAAAACTTTATAAACATGTAGATAATGTGATTTATAAGAACACTCAGCACCTTTAAGTAAAGTTAATATATAGAGTTAATACACGTCGTACATAAACTGTTAATGAATATTATGAAATAAATCAAGAACAATAATTCCTAGCTAAATACTCGTAGACTTATAATTCCTAGTAAAGTCGAGCGATTAGTTAATGTGTAGCTAATTTAAAAGAAATAAAGGATTTAATACATACCATATAATTGCGTTCACCATCATCAGCTCATTAAACGTCCCCACCGAGGGGCACGAGCCTACCCGTATAGGGTGATTAGGCCTTAGTCGTCCACGCGGGCCCAGTGCAGATTGGACGACTTCACACACAACCTTCGAATCTCTTCGCAGGCGTACATGAAGGTTTCTTCACGATGTTTTCCTTCACCGTAAGAGCGTCGGATAACGTACATATATTTTTCGAAAATTCGAAAATACATTGGTACGTGTCGGGATTTGAACCTCAGCCCTCCCGGTAGGAAGGCGACAGTCCACACCACTGAGCTACCGACGCTCTATATATAATTGCGTTATTAAATAAGTATATCATCTTTCCTAGTGAGGAAATTAACTTTATATACGATAAGTTCTTTTTCTTAAAATTTTTGTGAAACATGGCATGGAAGTTTGTTTCTTGAGCAAATATTCTATCCATTAACATTCACACAGCGCCATCTAACCCAATTAGATAAAAGAGCTTTTGCAATGAGTACTAAACGATGTTATATTATGATATGTTTGTACTGCCCGGGAATCGAACCCAGAACCTTTGGTACAGTACGTATTTGACGTCCCAACCATTACACCACTTGGGTTGTCAATATATGCGGGTTTAGGACAATAATCGGGTGCACTTGGGAGCGTATGGCCAATCCGGTTACACTTGCTACATTTTTTGGTCGATCGATGTCTTACTATAGGCTTTTATTTCGAACTGACTACTGCTCTTGGCCACAGATGGCCTTTACAGCTTCACCGAGCAACTGGCGAGCGCAGATGGCTCTCAGCCTTAGTTTGCTACAGGTGTTCACGTAAGTTTTCGTTTGTGATTTCCCCGGGCCAGTATATATTTTTTATATTACAAAGTGTACGGGACGGTCAGGACGCTCAGCTGATAGTAAGTGATAATCCTGACCATAACAGAGCGGCACTGAGGAGACCAACAACTAATAAATAGTTATTATTATATTTACTAGCTACAGTGCCCTCATCATGAAACACAAAAGTGCAAAACACTCCTATTTCACGGGACGATACCTGACACTGCGGTGGTACCTACCTAGACGACTCAGTACCGTGTCTACCACCTAGTAAATCAATACTTATACCCAGGATTTAGCGAAGTTACGGGATGACAAAAACCTGAATCTGATTCGAGATAAGCTTGTTATCTTTCAAGTTTCGCATCCGTAAAGCGTTACAGCCTTGGCATCGGACCCGAATATTCTGGTGTTTAGGTTAGCTTAGTATTTTTTATCTTATTTGCTTTATCAAGCAAGTTCTAGTGTCAATATTATAGAAACAAATAAAATTGGAATATGTATTGATAAGCCAAATATGTGACAGACAATATGTATATTAATTACTCGGCTAGTTTAATTATTTGAAAAGATTTGAGAAACTGCCATTTTATATTGGTATTCTTAATGCTGCCCGATCATTGTATATAATATACCTACTTATCACTTAGCCCATAATCTATATATAATATTTACTTTTTCATATTCACAACAGTTTTCTAAAAATACGATCAGTATAAAGAGCCGCTAAGATATAAAATAATTGCAAATGCATTCAAGTCCATACTAACATTTCAAGGGTTGTTTATAAAATCACAAGCCCCTGCTTCACTCCCCCAAATTCACCCCAAGGGTCGCAACCACCAAGCAAGGGATAGCCCAGTACCACCCCTAACTAACAGATGGCGCGAGTAGAGCTTTAAGCTCTCAGAACCGGCCGAGGCGTGGTGAGCTTTCTCCCCGCGCTATCGATCGCTCGCAAACGTAAATACAAAGTTTGTTCTTTTATATTTTATAACAATAACGTCCTCGATGTGTGATACAGTGATATCTTATCGGTCGGTTGAATGTTAGTTTATACGTCGATTAGTTGCCGGTTGCCGTTGTCATGGTGCACACGTGTGTCGTGAGAGACTGTGATCGGTGATTGACTCGCAGCTGATGTCAAGATGACCAGATCTAGCTACAGACCTCTGGTGCCACGCTCCTCAAATAACTCTATTGACAACCGTGATATGGGGTAAGTACATTTACACTTTAATTCTCTTGTAGCTACTATTTATGACAATTGTTTTTTACAAATATCATTACGACCAAAGATATATTCATATTAAGTATTCCTTTACGTAAGTAAAGAAGAAACTTATATTTTTAATAACCTATTTTTTATTAATGATACGGAATGTCAATATAACCAAACAATGGAAATACTTAGCGGTCAGACCAGAGATAAAACCTCTACATATAGAGAAAAATATCCGTTCTGCTAATATTAAAGGACTAATAAAAAACAGGACAAATAAAATACATTCAATTTAAAGATAATATAATCAATATATTGGATATAAAAATACTTTGTCCAATTGTAATAGCCATACATATCAGCTGATATGAACGAACACCGCCATGACGATATATTTTTAACTGTATGCTATAGATATATTATACATAGTATTTAAATCCTATTTATCTCAAATAAACTGTATTCTTTTAGCAACTCTATTAAATACCTACACATTACGGTATAATACTAGAGTAACTAGTATTATATTCTAAACGTCAACGTATTCTAGGACTTTTGTTACTACTTACATATCTTTATAAAAGTCTCTTTCTTCTGACCTTTGGGTAACTAAATATAGCCTTTCTTGTTATTACTCGTGGCTCGGACATTGACCATACTTTGTGGACATGTTTTTATAAATAATAAACGGTGTAAACTATGAATTGTTTATACTTTACTTGCTTTCTTTTTCATCGTAGTGTTATACGTAACACCAGGTAAGGAATTATTTTTCAGTACTTTATAATGTATTGTGTCAAAGGAACAATTCTTATTAGATTAATCTACTCAAATTTTTTTATAATAAATAGTCTTTATATGCGTGTGAAACATACTTGTTAGTGATATCAAAATGAGAAACAGTAGGTAACTAACACTGTATTTGCTTACTCGTACTTTAGCAATGATGTAAAAAAGTATGGATTCTGATATGCTCACAAAACAATCGAAAACAGTGTTCCGACTGCAGTAACAGCACACATACACATATTTCGAATTTCGAACAAATTTACCTCAACGACAGAGTACAAACTGTACTCTCTTCGGCGGTTCGTTTTTGAGGCACGGATGGCGTATCTACTGTATATATACATAATCATTGTACTTTAGTATAAAATAAATTGACGTAATGTTATTATCGCTTGATTAATGGTTCATTATTTAAATAAATACCTATGAGTACTTAAATTATTTTGAACACATGATTTAAATTAATTAATTGGAAGATTTTTAATACCGTGTTTTAAGTTTGTTCTGTTCGGTAGCTGATAAAACAAATGCAATATGTATGAACATTTTATTGCAATTTTAACAGATTAGGTTCGTGGTGAATTTAGAAATACAGAACAAAACATGTGAGTGCATAATCATGTCTGTTTGTACATAAACAAATACAAAAAAATATGGTTAACAAGTTTGTTACTCCGTAGTTTAGTACCCAAAGTATACTCAAGCTACTTGCTTAAATTTAATCTAGATAGCGTTGATTGAATAAATTGATATTTATTTTATTTATGAATGTTTGCATTCTTGTTTCCATTAGAGACATATCTCTATTTACATTAAGTAAATACAAAAGCGATAATTTTACCTCACCGTCTAGATCTGTTTACAAATAAAAAAAATTCGAGAAAACGTCGGCACATCCTTACGTGATTGTTGATTTTATAGAATATCCAGGTGTATTGTGTTTCTGTCTGTTCGTCATCCCGTCGTGGCTATTGTTATCACAGTTGTTATCAAACACCAACGCTCAACAGTGATAGTGAATGGGCAATACGCACACATGTAAAACCGAATTTATATCCCACTGTATTATTAATTATTATTTAATACTTATGAAATATTTTAATTTAAAAGTAACATTATCGCAAAAAGGGTATAAGTACTATCTTATTAATCACGAAATATTATAAAATAATGTCGTTATTGTATATGTATATGTATGACGACCCATTTGGTGTTGCGGTTGAGAGGTCGGCCGCAACACCAAGGGTTCCGGGTTCGATCCCCGGGCAGTACAAACATTTGTGTGCATGAACATGTCTGTTTGTAATGGTCTGGGTGTTTTCTATGTATAATATGTATGTATTTACAAAAAAAAAATGTATATATGTATGTTTATCCGTTGTTTAGTACCCATAATACAGGCTTCACGCTTAACTTGGGGCTAGATGGCGCTGTGTGAATGTCAGTGGATATTTATTTATTTATTTATATGAATCGACTTAGAAAATCGCCATCTACTCATAACCCCAATTTAAACATCGAGCTTCTATTATGGGTAACAAAACTACGATCATATGAACTCAATGATCGAAGGTATTAAACAACGGAAAACATAAGTATGTACTTCTTTTTTGTTTTGTTAATACAAACCTACTATAAAATAAATAAACACCGAGACGAGTACAAACAAACATTTCCATGCATAATTTTTGTATTGCCGAAGATCGACTCCAAAACCTTTGGTGTGAAAACAGAGTTCTCAACTATTACACAACATAGGTTGTCAATAACGAAGAACCTGAAAGGTACGAGTATGTAAGTTAGGTATTTTGCATTACGCCAAGGGCATCAAATTTGAATAAATATCACGGTAAATTATATGAAGAGACACTAGAGATTGTTTGTGTAGCCATATTACCCGCTTCTTCATGTGATACTAGCTTTTGCACACGACTTTGCTCGCGTCAAATTCGGAGTAGCACGGTACCGTAATAATTTTGCGGAACATCTCACTTAAATTTCCACCCCCTGTTTTAGGGGCTCGGGGAAGATTTCTTTTATTTCAAAAAGCAGTGCTTTTCGGTGGTAACAAAAAGTGTGTGCCATGTTTAGCTTCCTACATTAAAAACTACGAATAATCATTACAAAATTTCACCCCTTTCAAAATTTTACTTTATAGGAGTTGAGAGACACTCCACTTCAATAATTACGTAAATTGCTTAACGTCAAAGTTTTGTTTTTGCTTTAAAAGGCAGACAAACACATACACTTTCCCGTTTATAATATTAGTATGGATAAACATAATAATTACATATCTTTACCTATGCAGGACATACAAAGGTGACTTACTGTTAATTAAATGTACAGTTATGATGCGTGATAATTATCGATTCATGGTTATTTTCTCGCGTTAATGTCACTATAGTCACGTATCGAGATATAGCGAGCGACGTAATTGTGAATGACAATTCTGCCCAAGTAACGCGATGGGCCGACTTTTGCCGCGGACACTTTTTGAGTGAAATTGTGCATCTAGTTCATTGTTTGTCTAAGAGTTGAGTGCATTTCTTACAAAATATATTGATTTTACACATCAGATAACATAGCAAACAGTGAATGGTTGTTATCTGTTCTTGATAAAAGACAAAGAACAGTCTACATTTTTACTCTGTGGTAGGCAGTGCCTGAGGTTTAGTAAGTACGAGGCTCCTCATCGCCGAGTCCACCTCCTCCACGCTTCAAGGGGTGGTGGTCCATCAAAAGAATCCCAGGGAACAATCCCGACCTCTGATCATTATTAATTCAAATTCAAATTATTTATTCAGTACCTTTTTACAATATCTTTATTACGATTGGGGATTTCTTTTAAGTAAAAAATACTTGTGTTAGGTATCCTCGCTCTCCATAACAATGTTATTTTATCAAAACAGATACGAATAATTAACAAGTATGAAATTATACAATCCTAGAAAAGAATACATAAAACTAATAAAACTAAGAGTGAGAACTAGCCCGTAAGCTGTGTGTGTGTGTATGTGTGTGTGTGTGTGTGTGATATTAGGTAGATATAAATTCATTTAAAACTATTTATTCAATATTATTTTATTTAAGAAATGCTTCGGTTTTATCATAATTCCATGTCTTTAGTAATGCTGTGAGATTAAGTTTGCATGTATAATAATTAATCGGATATATATTCAAAATTTTGTTTATAATATTATATAAGTAAGCTGACCGTGCTTTAAGCTTCGCGTACTCTGTGTTGACCTTAGGAGTAGGGACTACGTTAAATTTGCATCTTCTGGATAATTTGGAAGAATCATAAGGCAATGTTCGATGGACCTTCAAAGTTACACAGAGAATATACAGTTGGCGAATCGATAGAACATCACTAATCTCGTAGAGGTTTGCTGTTGGGAATCTTAAGGGTTTAAAAGACATTACTTTTAATAACGCCCTTTGCGCTCTTTCAAGCTCCAAAAATTGTATTTTACTAGCACCTCCCCAGACGGGGATACAGTAAGCTAGGAGCGATTGAGCCAGGGTTATATATATTTGTTTTAATAGCTTTTTATCAGCGATATACCGAAGGTTTCTAAAAGTCCAGATAAGTTTTCTGATTCTGCCCATCATTGTTTCGATCTGTGCATGCCAGGATAGCCTCTGATCTACAACGACTCCCAAGTATTTCGTTATTAGTCACTTTACTGGTAGCTTTACATGAACAATGTACACATTGGTTGTCGCATTCATGAATAATTACTTTAAAATTACTGTCAGGTTGTGAACAATCATATTTTGTGAAAGCTACATAATTTGTTTTTTCTAAATTTAGCGTCAGTAAGTTCGTTTTCAACCAGATCGATATATCCGCCAGTCCTACCTTTGCAGCATTTCGTACAGATTCCCAAGTTTTACCAACAAAGACGATGGCAGTATCATCTGCATATGAGAAAACACGTCCTGCTTTGATATTTATATCACAGAGACTATTGATGTATATTAAAAATAGAGTTGGGCCTAGCATGCTGCCATGTGGTACACCATATGTTACGCTGCTATCACTGCTAGTATATTCTCCAAATTTCACTTATTGTGATCTTTCCTTCAGGTATTCCGAAAACAGTGACAAAGCAATGCCTCTATGCCAATATCCTCCAACCGTTGTATAAGAATCGGGACGGAGACAGTATCAAAGGCCTTTTTCAGGTCCAGGAATACGCCAATACATTTCTGTCCACTGTCTACACTATCTGCAATATGAGATGTTACTGCTGAAATTGCATCTTCGGTGCAGAGGGCCTGCCGAAAACCGTATTACGATTCTGACAGAAAGTTATTTTTATTTAAATATTTTACAAGTCGTATATTTATTAACCTTTCAATAACTTTAGATATCGCAGTTAAAACTGAGATTGGCCTATAGTTAGATACTTCACTCTTGTCACCATTCTTATACACAGGTGTGATCATTGCTTTCTTAAGCCCAGCAGGAAAGGTTCCTTGCTGAAAACATAGATTGGCCAGATGTGATATTATGGGCACCACTACTTCGTTTGCTAATTTTAAAAATCGAGTGCTAATCTTGTCCCAGCCCGGAGAACTTTCAGATTTTAGACTCATAAGGACACGGTATACTTCTTCGGGATCAGTCTCCAGAAAGAAAAAAGAAGCCACTGGACAGCTGTGAGACCCATTCGGATAGCCAACTTTATGAGTGGGAGCGGGTTTTATATTTTGAGCTAAAGTTTCGCCGATGCTTGCAAAGTAAGAGTTTACATGGTTCACTGCTGATTTTGGGTTACTTTGCGATTTAAGTAATTCCATATTATTAATTCTATTTGAGTTTCTACTCGTTATGTTATTTATAGTTTTCCATAAGGTCTTCGAATTTGTCTTATTTCTTTCTAAAAGCTCTCTTTCGTATTGGATCTTCAACTTTCTAATTAGGTTAACGCAAAAGTTACGGTACCTTCTGTAAGTTATTTTCAAAACTTCGTTAAATGGGTCATTTCGTAGTTTACTTTGCATGTCATTTCTATTCCGAATACATTTGAGGATACCGGTTGTAATCCATGGTTTAATCAAACGATTCTTAGAGGATATACGGGTTGTGCTAGTATGATCAAGAATGCATCGTTGTATTTTTGTAATAAGGGTATTTGTTAGTTCTGAAGGATCATTACATAAAAGAAGGTCATTCAGATTACTTTTCTTTAGCGACAAGACAGCCTTTTCATAGTTAGTAGTGGTTTTGTATTTCGCTTTATATGTCACACGTTTTATTGCACTACTTAATTTCAGTAATATCATATGATGGTCAGTAACGGTGCTATCAAATACTATTATAGACGCAGTAAACACACTGCTATCCATTTTTAATATAAAATGGTCTAAACAGGTGCGTTGTCTCGTAGGCAACGTGTGGCCTGGTAGAAGGCCATGCATTGCAAGCATATTAAGATATGTTAGTCTATTTGCATTCTCGCTAGATCCGGCCAATCGATCTGAATTAGTGTTGAGATTTATGTTGATGTCGCCAGTGATAACTATATTTTTATAGTATATTATCCAAATGAGCGCTTAAAGAGTTTATAAAATTGTCAGCATTGTTGTTCGTAAATACAAAGAATTGTGTAATGAGGTAGAGTAACCTGTAAGCATGACGCGTCTATTAATTTAATTTCCCTAACATTACTTCCGTGTGAGTTTTTCAAGTAAACGTGACACCATCACATTGGTTAACATGGTTAGCAGTCGAAAATGATGTATAATTTATCAATTGAGGTATTGTTTTATTGGAATTAAGCCTACATTCGCTCAATACCAATAAATCCGCCGCAAATGGAAAGTTCGACAATGCCACGCAAAAGCCGTCAAAGTTCTTATATATACTACGAATGTTCTGTGCAATAATAGTGAAGTCTGTTGAATTAACGTATTCTTTATTTTTAGAGAGGTTATGAATAGTGTCAAATCTCGATTGTGCAATTTCAAATTCATCTAATACATGTAATTCATTTTGTTGACTATTCATAATTACTTTTTTTAAAAGAGCTGAGGTAACGTTGCGCTTGTAAAGTATTTTTAATATATATATTAAATAAAGGGAATGCTAATAAAATAATATAATCTATTTAATCTGAATATATATTTTGTAAGCAATGATAAATTATGCATATAAAAGGGTAGTAATGTAATTGTTTGTAATGTTATAGTGTCTAATGTAGTAGATTGTGAGTGCTTTGTGATGTTTGTGGTGTACATATTTTTATACATATTATTAATGCACCAGTACGCTCGTAAAGCAAAACATAAGATCTAATTACACTTGGATTGCAACCATGGCAAATCTGTTTCTCATTTAGGGACATTATCCCTAATTAAACGATACCTAAGGGACATGTAAGGGTGTGATTAAAGCAGCCCTTCAGCACTGTTGACCCTGGACCGAAAGGTTAACTGATCAAACGAGAGTAGAATAAAGAAAAATAATATCATTTAATTATATTTATATGTAAACAAATACACCTTCATTTATTCTTTTAGAAGATACGTGGTGCAATGGTCCCGGGTTCGATCCCCGAGCAGTACAAATATTTGTGTGCATGAACATGTCTGTTTGTATTGGTCTGAATGATTCTATGTAGAGCCAACTCCTTTCTAAATGATGCTTTGTGAATGTTACGTTAATAACAATAACACCATAAAGAAGATTTTGATTTCTCATACCCTTTTAGGATGTAAGAAGTCTGGACATACAACTATTAGATAATAACCCAACCAAACCAACATTTATGTCGAAATGACAAAATTTTGTAAAAAAAAACAACTAGAAAATCTTACATTTCTATAAAAATGATTAGCACAGATAAAAAATGTTCGGTTTTATAACTTCGCTATAACATACTACTTTTTAATATTTAATATTATACAGCGTAAGCAAACCGTGTGATACCATTAGAAGAATAAAGTCATTTTTCCGCGTTCATTATAGGTCCATATAACAAGGAACTACTTTACGACTTCTATTAAATTATGTACATACAAATCTAGACATATTTTCCAAGTAACATACATGACGACTTCATAATTTATTATGATAACAACAATCATTAAGAGACATTAAGGATTAATTATACTCAGGGATTAAACATTAAAAAAAACTAACCCAACCCGTAAATAAAAATTATATTTTTATTATTTTTATTTTATTACGGTATATTATACCGTAATCAAATAAAAATTTAAATTCCTTACGTAAAATTTAATACAAAATATACTACAAATAACGAGATTTTTGTTAAAACTTGGCTATACGAGTATTGTATTATCTGTGGTATTATTTAAGGTAATGAATGAAAGTTTAGTAACTAAAGTTTTCCTTCCACCTCAATATTATAATCCTTCATATATGTGTACATAACTAACTTTATCAGGGCAATGACCTTAACTATAACAATCTGCTTTTAGGGATAACACTAGTTTGTTATTCCAAGCTTGGTGTTACCCGTTCATTGGATAGGAAGTTCAATTACTAACGTACCGGGTAATAGGAAGCTCAGTGAACCTCAATATTTGCTAAGTTGAAACCTCGAAACGAGATCTTAGTACATAGGGATAAGGTTCAAAACGTTAGAATACTTTGGTCCCGCCAGCTCGCTATCGCCGTATGAACGATTATAACGGATTATAGGGGTTAAACTCTTTGTTCTTAGAACATGCATTGAAAAATTATGTTAAATGGATCGATAAATGAATAGTTTATTTAATCGTAAACATATTTTTTAAGTAAAGTCAAAAATAAATATCATTACCCAGTATATTTCGTAAAAGCTTTTGGGTACCTAAATAAGAGTAGCTTTGTAGTATATTTTCACTTCTTTTAACTGGCCTCTAGACTCTGAAAGCATTTAGAAATAACTGGAACAGATATTAGTGTTAACATCATCATCATCAGCTCATTAAACGTCCCCGCCGAGGGGCATATAATACATGGTATTTGGCGCATGGACCGACAAGAATTTCGGGGTGTTGGGGTGTCTTACGGTAAGTACTTTTCCCGGGTAGCCGCAATGTCTTAAATTTTGTTTCAGGTTTCAAGACTTCAGAATATGAAAATTGTTATTATTTCCCGATATTAATCGTATCAAGTAAACATTTTTGATAATGAGAATAAATTACATAATACAAGGACAAGTCATCTTGCGGTATTGGAACAACAAAAAAGTTATGGCGATTTAAAGACATAAATTTGGTATTTAAAAAAAATAATAGATAAGCGATATCTCAACTACCGCGAAACTTAAGACATTGCTTCTAGCAGGGAACAGTAGCGTCAAAAATCCGGTCGGTCTACAAAACGAGAACTTGGCATATATATAACTTACACAGAGCGTTTATCCGTCCGCAATCTATGCCCCCAGCTACCCGATCCTTCCTGCAATTTCCATCGTCACCATTCCGCCCGTAATCACCGTCAATCATAATTTAGCTGCGACCTGCATTCGACACCTTTTATTTTCCAAGGGTCACGTGATTATCGTCGGCAAGTAAGTATTATACTCGTAGGTATGTTCATGAGTTACCTGTATTGCAATGTAAGCAAACTGAATCGATTTAGGTTTGTTTTTTTTTTTTTGTTTTACTCGTACCTTAAGATAATACTCGTAGTAGGTATCCTATTGGCATAACGATTAGAAGTTTTGTTGTTTATTTCAAACACAAAATCCCAGCTCATTAATTACAGTAAAATTTTACAGATATTTCAAGGAACTTCTACTACTACTTCTACTTAAAGCTTGTCTGATTTTTTTTCAATTAATCGATTCGTTATAATCAAAATTATTCTTTACACTAAGGTTTTAACCGCATCGTCCATTGTCATGGCCTTGTCCAATATTCTACAGCAGATGTAGGTTATGTTTGCTTGCATCCTGTTATAACGTTTAAATTAATACAAAATCGAATCTTTTGATCTATAGTAAGCCGCCTTAGCCTTCCTTAAAGTTTATTCAGTATGTATAAATAAATAAATATACTTACATAAGGTAACTTTTTCACAAATTGAAAATGTATGTATTCTCTTTTGTTCTTCCAAGGGTATCTACCTCAATGTGTTACTAATATAGCTATTAACTTAGGCTTTAACTTATTACGATTAAAAGTATGAACATTTTGTAGGCATAAAATCGATCGTCATCTTTTCTTCATAATCTTTTTTGTAAATGGTTTATTTTTATAATTCTGCATTAAAATACCAATAAATCAAATTTTTAACTCTGTATTATTAATTTCATCACTAAAACTAAAAACATAGTTCCTCGAGTTACCCAATAAATCTTTTTATTGGCGCGTTCGCGGTGTAATATTTCTAAAACAAATTTCGTTTGAATCCCCTCACGTTCAATGTATACATTATTACGTCGTTGCAGCCATTCGGTGTGCATCTGCATAGCATAGGCTACGTGTTCCTTCTGTAAGATAGAATTTGAGGCAAACTGATATGAAAAAGATATTCATCGGAAAATTGCTTCACACAATACAAAGATCGTTTGTCATTTAAATGTATATTTGTATATGTATACTATTAATACTACTACACTTGTTATGTATATTTTTTCGGTATATTTACTATATATAATTAACATTATTCAATAATATAAGGAAATTGCTTTTTGCTTAGATACCTATTCATAGTAGTCAATCCAACGAATCCCACCAAAAACATTTCATGTAAAATGTTGCCAAGACGACCACATAAGGTTTGCGCTGTAAAAAATATATAAATATATCAGATCTCATGCAGAGCCAAGCTTCTGCAACTACACGACCTAACTCTACTGACCCCTACTTCAACAAATTCTACATATCAGTAAATGATTATAAACTCAATAATGTTATAGTCAATAACTTTCGAATCGTTCGTTGATCGGTTCTATAAGCAAATAAGACTTAATAGTAATTGAAAATAACTTCACCAAGAATAAAGTTAATTTAGTTATACGTTATTGGCCTTCCCTCTATTAAAAACTATTCCACAATAACCTTTTCAGATTAACGACAAATAAATATCCTTAACTGAGCTTACACAAGCCAATATAAATTTTGCACCAGTTTGTTCCCCTTTACTTGCTTAGTAAATTTAGGAAAGCTATCTAGTTCAAACCAATAACAAAGTGGACAATACATTCGTTAATAATGCACACATCTATGATAAGATATAATCGAATAAAGTTGACCCTAATGACTTTGGGCTTTTGGTCAGGAACTGAATACTACAAATATATTCATTCAAAATGAAGGTCGCGTGTTATTTAAAATCAGGACGTATTTTAGGTCTTCTTCTTCTATTCGAGTCAATATGGATTCACAAGTCAAATGTGGTAATGCGACCACTATTGAGTCACTTTGATCGCCCTTTCATTTTCCACCCAGAGGTCCAGGAAACCGCACGAAGTTGGACAGTTAAGGCAAGACTGTAGGTGTCCCACTGTCTGAGGGGCACCATAGTTGCACAGACTGCTTCTGGAAACCCTATCTTATCAAAAATAATTTCACCATCAGCTCATTAAACGTTCCCACCAAGGGGCACGAGCACAGACATCCGAATATACAATGAGACTGGACAAGCCGCCAAGTTTATAGGCAGTCCTAGTGTCGCAATTTCTTTTCGGTTCTTACCTGTGAAAAGTTATTATTTTTCTTGTAATTTACTGATTTATTGCGATGATGGCATGTTACAATTGCACAGGATGGCATTTGGGAAAAAACGGTAATTTCTCTAATATTCGTGCGTCTGACTCGTCTCACAGAGCGTAAACTGGCACCAGGTATGCTCGTTGAGCTTACATTTGTCGCACTTAAAACGCGGCTTGCCCCATCTCCTGTATTGGGAAATCTGTGGGCACGAGCCTACCCGTTAAAGGTGTCTTAGTCGTGCACGCAGACCCAGTGGGAATGGCCGGCTTCACGCACAACCTGAATTTTCGCAGGCCGACGCCGGTTTCTACGATGTTTTCCTTCCCTGTTCCTTCATGAGCGTCAACTCAACGTTCATATAATTTTGAATTGTGTGTGCCGGGATTTGAACCTGCACCAATGACGCCAGCGAATAATAAATAATTTTATTATTCATTTATTTTGTATTTTTGGTAGTAATAAATCTTGGTCAATATTAATAAATAATAAATAAATATCCACTGACATTCACACAGCGCCATCTAGTCCCAAGTTAAGCGTGAAGCCGTGTATTATGGGTACTAAACAACGGATAAATGATACTATATTTTTTTTGTAATACATACATATTATACATAGAAAAAACACCCAGACCATTACAAACAGACATGTTCATGCACACAAATGTTTGTACTGCCCGGGATCGAACCCGGAACCCTTGGTATTGCAGTCGACCTCTTCAACCGCGACACCAAATGGGTCGTCATATTAATTATTAATCACTTTTACTCTCTAAGTTACAGTTAAGCTCCGAATCAGTTAACTTCTGAACCCTATTCCGCCCTGAATGCTGACGCTTGTATCATCAAGATTTTGTTGACAAAACAAACCAATCTAATGTTTGATCTGGATTTGAATGTTAAACTTTCATTTTGGATTAAAATAGTTACTACTGTTTGTTATGAAATGTTAAACCATAATACGATAAACATCCAGTATCATTGAGGAACTATTTTTTGGTGTAATAGATGATTACTTAGGCTCGTTCTAAAACGAGACTCAAGCATTGAACTTTACTTAAAAAGATATAGAAGATATGTGCTGTTATTATTACAACTAGGATCTGCCAGCGGCTTCGTTCGCGTTAAATTTAGGATAACACGGTTCCCCTTTCCAGTTATTAAAACGGATTATTACCCCCCCCCCCCCCCCCTTTAGGAAAGTGGGAGTTTACAAAAAGTAGTCTGGCCACTCAATGTAATACCAAGAAGTAGAGTCCCATTTTATATATTATTTAAGAAACCAACGTCAATCGTTAATACTTGAATTGCATCAAATAAACATTTTCCTTGGTTCTTTCTGGAAATTTTATTATTCATTATGCGCAATTGACTTTAAAACCATTACAAAACGATACAAACTATAATTACTGAACTCCACGTTCTTAAAGTGTGAATGACTTATTACGTAGGTCCACGCGTGTGTTTCTCTATTTTATGCAACATGATGCGTTTTCGATCCATTACTTTGTATTAGACATAATAGATTGTAACAGCTTCTGAACTTGGAACTCTCTTTGTATTAAATATATAGTTTTTTATAATAATAAGTGCTTAATATAAACTTTACACAAGTAGTTGTAACTTAACAGCATTAATCCTTTTCACTTTATACACACTTCACTAAACACAAAGGTTCAAAACATTCTTTTTTCACTATAGACGACACACAAAAGTTCAAAACATTCAAAATAAATAGAGTTTTAAATCATCTTACGTGCTTAAACTTTACTTACATGCTTAGCTTAATGATAGAGGTTTACCTACACGAGTACACGTGTTTTTGGATATGAAATCGATAGATATTAGGCTGAATACGTTACGCTATTAAGGTTTCAATAAGTTCGCAATTTGAATCTATATTGATAGATGCAATTATCATGGATAAGTATGTTTTATTGTATTTGTNTTTTGTTTTTTTTTTTGTTTACTCGTACTTACATAATACTCGTAGTAGGTATCCTTTGGCATAACGATTAGAAGTTTTGTTGTTTATTTCAAACACACAAAAGCCCAGCTGATTAATTACAGTAAAATTTTACAGATATTTCAAGAACTTCTACTACTACTTCTACTTAAAGCTTGTCTGATTTTTTTTCAATTAATCGATTCGTTATAATCAAAATTATTCTTTACACTAAGGTTTAACCGCATCTTTCTTCCAAGGGTATCTACCTAAATGTTACTAATATAGCTATTAACTTAGGCTTTAACTTATTATGATTAAAAGTATAACATTTGTAGGCATAAATTGATCGTCATCTTTTCTTCAAAATCTTTTTGTAAATGGTTTTTTTTAATAATTCTGCATTAAAATACCAATAAATCAAAATTTTTAACTCTGTATATTAATTTCATCACTAAAACTAAAAACATAGTTCCTCGAGTTACCCAATAAATCTTTTTATTGGCGCGTTCGCGGTGTAATATTTCTAAACAATTTCGTTTGAATCCCCTCACGTTCAATGTATTACATTATTACGTCGTTGCAGCCATTCGGTGTGCATCTGCATAGCATAGGCTACGTGTTCCTTCGTAAGATAGAATTTGAGGCAAAACGAGTTTTATGAAAAAGATATTCATCGGAAAATTGCTTCACACAATACAAAGATGTTGTCATTTAAATGTATATTTTGTATATGTATACTTAATACTACTACACTTGTTATGTATATTTTTTCGGTATATTACTATATATAATTAACATTATTCAATAATATAGGAATTGCTTTTTGCTTAGATACCTATTCATGGTAGTCATCAACGGATCCCACCAAAAACATTTCATGTAAAATGTTGCCAAGACGACCACATAAGGTTTGCGCTGTAAAAATATATAATATATCAGATCTCATGCAGAGCCAAGCTTCTGCAACTACACGACCTAACTCTACTGACCCTACTTCAACAAATTCTACATATCAGTAAATGATTAAACTCAATAATGTTATAGTCAATAACTTTCGAATCGTTCGTTGATCGGTTCTATAAGCAAATAAGACTTAATAGTATTGAAAATAACTTCACCAAGAATAAAGTTAATTTAGTTATACGTTATGGGCTTCCCTCTATAAAAACTATTCACAATAATTTTTCAGATTAACGACAAATAAATATCCTTAACTGAGCTTACACAGCCAATATAAATTTTGCACAGTTTTGTTCCCTTTACTTGCTTAGTAAATTTAGGAAAGCTATCTAGTTCAAACCAATAACAAAGTGGACAATACATTCGTTAATAATGCACACATCTATATAGATATAATCGAATAAAGTTGACCCTAATGACTTTGGGCTTTTGGTCAGGAACTGAATACTACAAATATATTCATTCAAAATGAAGGTCGCGGTGTTATTTATAATCAGGACCGTATTTAGGTCTTCTTTTTCTATTCGAGTCAATATGGATTCACAATTCAAATGTGGTAATGCGACCACTATTGAGTCACTTTGATCGCTCTTTCATTTTCCACCCAGAGGTCCAGGAAACCGCACGAAGATGGACAGTTAAGGCAAGACTGTAGGTGTCCTACTGTCTGAGGGGCCACCATAGTTGCACAGACTGCTTCTGGAAACCCTATCTTATCAAAAATAATTTCATAACAGCTCATTAACGTCACCAAGGGGCACGAGCCTACCCGTTAAAGGTGTCTTAGTCGTGCACGCAGACCCAGTGCGATTGGCCGGCTTCACGCACAACCTTTGAATTTCTTCGCAGGCGGACGCCGGTTTCTCACGATGTTTTCCTTCCCTGTTCCTTCATAGAGCGTCAACTCAACGTTCATATAATTTTGAATTGGTATGTGCCGGGATTTGAACCTGCACCCAATGAGCCAGAGAAATAATAATTAATTTTATTATTTCATTTTATTTTATATTTTTTGGTAGTAATAAATCTTGGTCAATATTAATAAATAATAAATAAATATCCACTGACATTCACACAGCGCCATCTAGTCCCAAGTTAAGCGTGAAGCCTGTATTATGGGTACTAAACAACGGATAAATATACTTATATTTTTTTTTGTAAATACATATATATTATACATAGAAACACCCAGACCATTACAAACAGACATGTTCATGCACACAAATGTTTGTACTGCCCGGGGATCGAACCCGGAACCCTTGGTATTGCAGTCGACCTCTCAACCGCGACACCAAATGGGTCGTCATATTATTAATCACTTTTACTCTCTAAGTTACAGTTAAGCTCCGAATCAGTTAACTTCTGAACCCTATTCCGCCCTGAATGCTGATGCTTGTATCAATCAAAAGTTTTGTTGACAAAACAGACCAATCTAATGTTTGATCTGGGATTTGAATGTTAAACTTTCATTTTGGATTAAAATAGTTACTACTGTTTGTTATGAAATGTTCAACCATAATACGATAAACATCCATGTATCATTGAGGAACTATTAATTTGGTGTAGTAGATGATTACTTAGGCTCGTATTCTAAAACGAGACTCAAGCATTGAACTTTACTTAAAAAGATATAGAAGATATGTGCTGTTATTATTACAACTAGGATCTGCCAGCGGCTTCGTTCGCGTAAAATTTAGGATAACACGGTTTCCCTTTACTAGTTATTAAAACGGATTATTAGCCCCCCCCCCCCTTTAGGAAAGTGGGAGTTTATAATTAGTTACAGTAAGAGTTTACAAAAAGTAGTCTTGGCCACTCAATGTAATACCAAGAAGTAGAGTACCATTTTATATATTATTTTAAGGACCAACGTGAACGTTAATACTTGAATTTGCATCAAATAAATATTTTCCTTTGGTTCTTTCTGGAAATTTTTATTATTCATTATGCGCATATTGACTTTAAACCATTAGCAAAACGATAACAACTATAATTATCTGAACTCCACGTTCTTAAAGTGTGAATGACTTATATACGAGGTCCACGCGTGTGTTATCTATTTTATGCAACATGATGCGTTTTCGATCCATTACTTTGTATTAGACATAGATTGTAACAGCTCTGAACTTTGGAACCTTCTTTGTATTAAATATATAGTTTTATTAATAATAAGTGCTTAATATAAACTTTACACAAGTAGTTGTAACTTAACAGCATTAATCCTTTTTCACTTTAAACACACTTCACTAAACACAAAGGTTCAAAACATTCTTTTTTCACTATAGACGACACACAAAAGTTCAAAACATTCAAAATAAATAGAGTTTTAAATCATCTTACGTGCTTAAACTTTACTTACATGCTTATGCTTTAATTGATAGAGGTTTTACCTACACGAGTACACGTGTTTTTGGATATGAAATCGATAGATATTAGGCTGAATACGTTACAGCTATTAAGGTTTCAATAAGTCGCAATTTGAATCTATATTGATAGATGCAATTATCATGGATAAGTATTGTTTATTGTATTTGTATGAAAACATGCGTGTTTTACGATGAGAACTCTTTGAGAAGTCGGCTAGTCAGTCGGTAGTCTATGTTAGTCAGTTATTTGGATCCCTACTGGGTTGGAAGGCGATGAGTTGATTTTGTGTTGATATTTACTTATTTACTTTCTCATTATTTTAAACTGATGATACTTAAGTTTGTCTCATACAATGTTACTTATAAGCAATTAATTATCAAGCTTGTGAATCTTCTAACGTAAAGAATAAATCACCTACTCGAATGATAATATGATTATACATTTAAATTAAAAAATATATATTTAGAAAAAACACTAACATTCCGAAATCATTAACATGTTTTCCCTTCACTAGATACTTATATAACTCCAATCACCAGACCAATCGTTTCCATATTTTGTACTAGCACAAAGTAACTCGCGACCCCATCTTGGAAAAAGTTATCAAGCCCAACAAACCGGGTTGTGTCAACACTGAAAGTCACTAGGTCGGGCTCACATGCTAATGAGTTTCGCGCAGTGGACTACGGTTTGACGTGGAAATGACACTGGCTTATGGGTTGAAAGTAAATGCATTTATTTTCACCACGGAATTTCACATAACAGACAAGCACAATACAATAATACAATTAAATAAAAAAAGAAGGAAGAGTAAGTACATAAAAAAAATGTAGTCAGAAGAACCCTGTCGCAGCTTATACTGCTATGCATATGTGCGGGTATTATATTATATTATATAATATTAAATTAAAGTGAACGGTCACGGCCAGCGTTGTTATTCTGCCAGAGCCCAAGTTGCCTGGAAGAGATCTCTCGTAGCGATAAGGCCGCCTTTGCCCACTATATGTATGAATTTTCTGCGTTTTTGTACCATTCTTATATATGTGAGGAATAAAGTGTTAATCTATCTATGGCTGATAGTGGAAGCGATTTAGGCAAATAAAAGTTATTTACGAATATACTATGTAATAATAATTAACAAATTATATAAAATTAATGTGTCCGAGTGTATATACGGTCCGCTTTGATTTGTTGTTGTATTTCGTACCTATTCATATCATTCCTATTCTAGTTTTACTCGCAATATTAAATTCGGATCAGTTTTAAAAAGCAGTCTTGTAATTTTAAGAAATTTCGATCTTCATATATTATCTCATTGAATACAAAAGGCAACACAAGCAATATATTTTATTGGATTCCGATTTCTATCAGTTTAATAATGAAATAAATATGATCAATTAATATAAATAGTTACACGCCTCACATTGAAACTAGCATTGTTATATATAAAAATATCAACAACTTATCTCCCAGCTTTTAAGAATCAACTATCACCAAACTAAACGTATAATATAAATAACGAGTATTTATATATTTTTCTGTCCATGCTGCAGTTCCTTCAGAAACACACCGTAGATCAACCGACTAGTACTTGATGACGATTGTAGGTTAGCCTAACAACAAACGAAACTGTGCCACAAAATTGATGTCTGATCTAAGAAATTTTATACGAAGTAAATATTAATATCTTACATTAATTTTTCTACAAGACAATGCAGAGAGCACTTATCCACTCACGTACCATCTCAGAGAAGCCCATACAAACAGCTTTTCCCTTTTCTTCCCAGAAATTGTGCGAGAATTTTTCGCTACATCATATTCAAGGTTGCTTTGCCTTTTGCTTATGTAAAGCGGGAGTTTAGTGGCTAAAAGCCGAGGGCTCGCCCAGCTTTTATGTATCTTTTCTTGAATTTCAAGGATGTCGATATACTTTACAAGGCATAAGTAAATTTTATGCAGGTGACTACCTACTGTTATTAATTTCAACACTGCATCTGTCATGGTCAGTATCTCTTACCAACAGGTGAGCGTCACGTTCAGTTATGACATAAAAAAAGGTTAGGTTAGAAGTATGTCAGCAGATAATAGTTAATAAATACGTCTATTCGTAGAGCGTCGGTGGCTCGATGGTGTGGACTGTCGCCCTCCTACCGGGAGGGCTGAGGTTCAAATCTCGACACGTACCAATGTGTTTTGGAATTTTCGGAAAATATATGTACGTTATCCGACGCTCTTACGGTGAAGGAAAACATCGTGAGGAAACCTGCGCACGCCTGCGAAGAAATTCAAGGGTTGTGCGTGAAGTCGTCAACCCGCACTGGGCCCGCGTGGACGACTACGGCCTAATCACCCTATACAGTTAGACTCGTGCCCCTCGGTGGGGACTTTCAATGAGCTGATGATGATGACGTCTATTCAAACGTCATCGTCTTGTAAGATTCAGGGGTTTACCGCAATCTCTTAAAACAGCATTGTTATAATGATACGTTAGCATTTTTGTACCAGAAAAGACAAAGTAATATTATTGTAACACTGTTTTAAGAGACGGCAGTAACTCCCCTGGACTAACATTATTTCGAATAACGAAAACAGCTGCCAAGTCGCTCAGTCCCAATGTGGTGGGTAATTATCTATTATCCCTCAATCAGAGGAGTTGTTAGTGAATGCCTGTCACTTATTGAAACTCATTGAATAAGTAATTAAAATGAATTACTATACGAGTAGAGTTACTTGCTGGCTCTTCACAAAGATTCTTACTTTTGTCCTGAACTGGAAGATTCTTAAAAGTTTACACAATTATAAACGTTGATAATTACTTATCTGTAAACTATTTATTTGAATATTTTTTATCTTGATGTCAAGGGTGAAACATATTTTACAAAGACAATGTTAAATCGTCTGCAAAGCAAACAGATGCTAAAGCCACTTTATCGTATTAACATATTTTTTCAGTGGCCTAGAGGCTAGAATACTTGCCGAACTAGACTAAATGTGGTAATGTTAAAGTAGGTAAAAATACAAATTTTACACTAAATCCAACTTCACCAGGTACATTTTGGAGCACGTTAGTCGTTAGCACAATAAAATGTACCATAGCACCGCACTAATTAAAGTCGCGACGCTAATTGTTAATTATGGAGCGTACTTTTCCGCACATGCATTTTGTAATTTTTTTAATGAGCTGCAAAATCATGGAAACTATATATAAGTTGTAAATAGGATAGATAACACAATATCTAGTCTATTTACTCTAAATTTGATACTTTTCCAATCACAATTAATAATCTTTTCAAAAAAGCTAAATAATTACTATAGCAGAAACCACATTTGTCTTGCCTTAGATAAATGCGTGTGACGTCTATATAAACGAGGTCCCAATCATAGTAAAATGAACGAAAATATTTCAAAATATTTATATTATTTTACACCCAAACAAATCGGTTATGTAAATATTCTTATCAAGGTATGTTCGGTTATCAATGTAGCTCGTTATCGTAAATGAATAAACAATCTGCTGGTAAAAATATTTCTTTTTTTATTCGGTATTTCTGCACAGTATTCAGTTATGAGGTTGAATCTAATATTTACAAGGTGGTAGATTCGGTACTGAGTCGTGGTAAGCACCACCGCAGTGCTAGATATCATCCCGTGACATAGGAGAGTGTTCCGGGATGAGGGCACTGTAGCTAGTGAAATTACTGGGTGCAAGAGACCTAACATATGTTGTCACGGGTGACGCGCGCAGTGACATTGTTGGAGAATTATAAATGTCTATCAGTTGTTGGTCTCTATCAATACCGCTCTGTCATGGTCGGGCGTATTACTTGCCATCAGGTGTGCAATCTGACCGTCACTTACCATTAGGTGAGCATACTGACCGTCCTGTACACTTTGTAACAAAAAAATCTAAGCAGACGGCACACTGTAAACCATAAAACAATGCTTGTATAGCTGGATATAGATTTACTGATTGCTGGGATGCGTTTTGGCTTCAACATTCGACTTATTGGCCAAATAGGGCAAACGTATGGATACTCTTTGTAAACATAATATATATGCATTTATTTTTAGCCGCATCGCTTGTGTACTGTTTTATTTTCCTTCAATTTTATATACGGGCTGAATTACGTACTATTATTTCGCATAACGTGAAATCCGTATACATTAAACTTTATTGCTTGGGGTTACTACAAAATAACTATGACAAATATCTAATCATACCTACACTAAGACTCAATTACAGCTGAGACTACAAAAACACTTCAGGAAAACTAATAACAGACCAAATTGTAACGAATCCACTAAATATACTTACTTCAAACGAAAACAATGAATAAACTTTTATAAAAAAGTTAAAGTAAAAATACCTCTGTATTTTCTTATACGACCATGCCTAATATCTTAGACAAGGGTATTCACTTATTCTAATCATACGTGGTTTCCATCATAATAGTGCATTATTTGAATACTGTTTCTATAAGAGGTAAAGTGCAGCAAAACTTAATAAGTTACTTGTATTTAGGTACTTGTACGTCCTGTAACCTGGTAATTGATTATTTTTTAATCTCTACGAAAACTTTCTTCAATAACACTTATTCTATAAAAATAACTCAAATTTGAACGAGATATTAGTATCATTTCACGAGATCTACCGTAGGAAGCCAATCTCAAAATCCAATCGCTTTTATTAATACCCATAGATTTCTCCGAAATTTACTTATGGGCATATTACAAAACGTTGAACCCCGGGAAGCATTGATTCGGGAGATACTGATGTTATTACTTATATTAGGCTTTTATCGACAAGGGTTCGACATCCTGTGAATTACCCTTGCCGCTAGGGGCGCTACTAGCGCAAATTGGATTGTATTGAATTTGCTTAGAAATGCGTCGAATTTATATTTATGTACCGATGTTGCTATTACCGATACATATGGGAATGTTTTGCTCGTGTGGTATCTTCTACTTATCGAATGAGTAAGCAAATTGAAGAACAAACCGACAACAGTCCAAGTAGAGGTTCAAATATGCAGTGTTGAAAAATACCAATGAGTGTAGAGATAATCGTTTTCTGTTAACACCTATCCTGCGCCCGGCATCTGATTCAATAGATATTTTGCCTATTATGATAATTTTTATTTGATGACCCATGTGGTCTAATGTTTAAGACGTGTTCTACTACAGCAAGTGTTTCGGATTCGATCCTGGCAATACATTTTTTTGTACATGAAGATGTCTGTTTATTTCTATGTATATTTTGTATATATTTACAAAAATAGTATAGAACTATATTTATCCGTTAACGTTGTTTAGTACCTATACTACAAGCTTCATGGCTTAATTGAGACTTGATAGTGTTGTGTCAATGTCAGTGGATACTTATTTATTATACTGTTAAGTAAATAAATATACATTAATATTTAACACCATCTAGCCTCAAGCTAGAAGCTTATAATACTACTAAACTACTACCAAACTAAACTGAACTAAACAACTGATTAATTTTTCTTATATACATTTTTCTTGTTAACACATCCAGATTATACATATAAAACACCCAGATCAATACAAACAGACATGTTCATGCACACAAATGTTTATACTGCCGGGGATCGAACCCGGCACCCTTGGTGTACATTACCAAAGTCCCTAACTTCCTCTTCCTTTCCCAATTTCCTTTCGCTCTCTTTTTGCGCTAACACCTTCGAATAACGAATGTCCATGAGTAGCGATATCATTTCATTTCATTTCATTACACCAAGGGGCACGAGCCTGCTCGTATAGGGTTGTATAGGCCTCGTCCACGGGCCCAGTGCGGATTGAACGATTTCACGCACAACCTTTGCATATCTTCGTAGGCGTGTAGAGCGTCGGAAAACGTTCATATTATTTCCAAAATTCGAAATTATATTGGTACGTAACCTGCACCCTTCAGACAAAGGCAATCTTTCACACCAATGAAAACAAATAATATTTACAACTTTCACGTGTAAACAATGGTCCCACTCTCCGTGACCTTTGCCAAGTATAAAGCCATAAAGGCTGATTTGGCTCGCGCCAGGCCATAGTGCACGAGATAGGCGCCAAACCGCGTCTCTTGCTAGCTGATAAGCGAGCGACCTCGTGCTCTTGCAAATAGGCCATGTAGTTAGGTATAAACATTATTACGATTCACCCGTCTATTTCCTTACTAACCCATTATTTTACCACTCAGTCATTTATAGTCTCCTGGTACTCGTACTGATCGGAACATTGACATTGTTTTTATAAAGTTAAAGCAACTTTTTAAACAAAAAGCATTTAATAAATTTTAAAATGTATTTAGTATTACTATACCAATTATTTGTAGAGTTGTTGATTATTTATGTTGTGTAATGAGTGTCGGTGGCTCAATGGTGTGGACTGTTCCCTTCCTACCGGGAGAGCTGACGTTCAAATTCCGCCACGTGTTTTCGAATGTGTTTTCGAATTTACGAAAATATATGTACTTTATCCAACGCTGAAAACATTGTGAGGAAACCTGCGCACGCCTGCGAAGAGATTCAAAAGTCGTCCAACCCGCACTGGGCCTGCGTGGACGACTAAGGCCTAATCCCTAACCCTATACGGGTAGGCTCGTGCCCCTCGGTGGGGGCGTTTAATGAGTTGATGATTATATTTATATTGTTACTAGTTATAACTGTTAGATGAACAAGCGCTATACTATCAAACTACGAATTTAAACAGTTTTAATTTAATAAAACCGTTTTAAAACTGTTGATACCTAACCAAAAGTTGTTTGATCATAAATGCAAAAAACTCAAGTTAATTTCATTAATGCCAATATGCAAGAAAGTAGATTTTATCAGATGAACATTGTGTTTTAAGTTTTCCCGATTTTAAATTCAGAAGATGATAGGAAAGTTTCTCAATTATCCCCGATCGGTGATCCAGGGTTTACTGGAAATTGATGGGTTTAACAAGGTCATATGCGTTTAACAGCTGCTCGATTTAGGCAAACGGTGTAAACTATGCGTTTAGTATAGTACCATAGGCCTAAGGAGAGACCTAACGTGAAACGATGTTAGGTTTCTTATACCCGGTAATCTCACGAGCTACAATGCCCTCATTCAACACTAACTCCTATTTCACGGGACGATCTCTGGCACTACGGTGGTACCTACCTAGATGACGCAATACCGAGTCTACCACCTAGTAGACCTAGTGTTGTTTCCTGCCCGGCCAAAGTTTACAGTGCCCGTCGTCTTGCCCGGCTTTAGAAAAATTAAAAGTTTGTTCATATTTAAAATTCCTATTAATATCCATACCTTAGTTAGGTCTGCTCGCCCATTAGGGAATGGTGACTTGGCAACCTCAGTGCTTAGTGTTTCCATCATCATCATCAGCTCATTAAACGTCCCCACCGAGGGGCACGAGCCTACCCGTATAGGGTGATTAGGCCTTAGTCGTCCACGCGGGCCCAGTGCGGATTGGACGACTTCACACACAACCTTCGAATCTCTTCGCAGGCGTGCATGAAGGTTTCCTCACGATGTTTTCCTTCACCGTAAGAGCGTTGGAAAACGTACATATATTTTCGAAAATTCGAAAACACATTTGTACGTTGAACCTCAGCCTCCCGGTAGAAGGCGACAGCCCGCACCATTGAGCCACCGACGCTCCTTTTAGTGTTTTCATACGAAATAACAAACTTAATGACGGCCATTTATTTTTAAACGAGTAACTGCCTGGAAGGTTGTCCAAATAAAAGTGGCCAGTACGTTGCCCATTGCACAACCAATGACGCCATTGTGGATCGTTACAACGGAGTAAGAGCGGAACATAAAAAATGGCCAAGTGCGTGTTGGACTCGCCCATGCTCGTTCCATTGCAAGTATGTAACAAAGAACAATAATTTTATTATGAGAAAATATTGGTTCACCATTCATGTCATGTCATACTGGTCGTAGCAGAAAAAAGGGTGTGGCATACAGACGGACAGACAGACATGACGAATATATGAGGTTTTCTTTTTTTGCCATTTGGCTACGGTACCCTAAAAACGTTTAGTGAATAACAGAGCGAAACCACCATAAAGATGATGGTATAAGTTACATTTTACTCTCCAGCACACCATTACAGAAAGTATGGTGTAAGTTATTTATATGACGACCCATTATGTTGTAATAGCTGAATGGCGGCTATAAAACCAAAGATTTCGAGTTCAATCCTGTGCAAAGCAAACATGTCTGTTTATATTGGTCTGGGTGATTCTAGGGTAGACCGAGGCAAATCGGATCAAGGGGTGAATCGAAGCAAAATAAGAAATTCGTTAATATTTTGAATACAGAATGACACAGAACAGAAATGACTAGCGTCCTGCGAACCCCTTTCGTCGTACACCTCCCACCATCAGCAGTTTTTTATTTCGAGGAGGCAGGTAGCTGTTAGATTATTGTTCATTTAAATCCTTCACTAAAACATGTTATTTACACAATATCATTTATGGAATATCATGTTCATTAAGATCAAATCGAACTATTTCATTGGCCGTGAGTGTATTTTCGCCGCCATTTTGGAAATGCCAATGATTGCAAATAACGTAGGCGTATTCACGTTTATGATTGAGTTCGCCCACATCATACGCACTAGTATACCTGGCAATTAATCCGATTTATAGCGTGATGAGATTGATGAGAAGCCATCTACGCTCGAGCACAAATATATAAGTACCTATACCTACTATGATATCAATCCCCTTTAAATATCTAAAACATAGCTTAGAATAGCTAAGGTAAATCACGTAAAGACTACATAAACTGTTTAAGGGAATGGCTCACCTCTGCCTGCTGAAGCTATGAAGCAGGCAGTCGCAACTCCATACAAAAATAAATTACTATGAAACGGAGCAGAATTTTAATGGCGGCTATAGCCATCTCACTCACTTCCTCCTCACTCTTTCTTCATTTGACAATTTGATTGTTTCGCGGTTAGTTTTGGTTAGTTTCAGTTAGTTTGAGCGTTGTTGTCAATTTTGTTGTCAATGATTACTCTTTGTATTCTGTTGAAAGTGATATTTACGAGTTTTCTTCATGCGCATAAGTTTTTTTCGGTTAGGATAGAAGTGAAACGTTGTTAGGACTTTAAGTTATCATTTCAGGACTTGGAAATAAGGATTCAAAGTAAGAATGAAGTATCGGCGCTGTGAAATTTGTGGCTTAAGGTTTGGAAGAAAAGATGGAGTCAAACGCCACTTTATGGCTAAATTTCCTGTTGATGAAGCCAGGTAGGATGTTATTTAAAGATGTATCTTAAAACTATACAAACAATATAATATTATTGTGATAATTACGATATAGCCGGTTCATCACTATAGTGCGGAATATTTCATTTTATCGATATCGATATTTTTCAGATGTAAGTTATGGGTCAAAATGTTAGGTATGTTGCTGTTTCGGCTATCTACATTATTAATAAGAAAAGAATGCAAAAAAGAAAATGTGGCGATTAGTGAAATTGAGCAGATAAATTCAGATAGCAATAAAAAGTCTCAACTAATGAGTATACCAAAGTAATAAATGGCAAGTATTCAGTGAGCTTGCTTCTTCTAGCAGAGTCATCTCCGTCGTTTGATGTTTCTGTATACTCTGACCAAGACTATAGTAGATAGTAGTTTAAGTCAATTGTTGTTTGATACCACGGAGGCAGTTTAAATTTTAAAGTAATAAGTTTGAAACAATTATTCAAAACTTTTAATTACCTGTTTTACTTTCAGCCTGGTGCAGCATCCATGACAAATGACGTCTATTTTTCATCCTGAATTTGCTACGAAAATAGAAATAGAAA
Source organism: Leucinodes orbonalis (assembly GCA_019425675.1). Taxonomy (NCBI): domain Eukaryota; kingdom Metazoa; phylum Arthropoda; class Insecta; order Lepidoptera; family Crambidae; genus Leucinodes; species Leucinodes orbonalis. The sequence continues at coordinate 119,673 of PQWD01014020.1, read as the reverse complement.
GAAATCAAAATTATGAAAAACTAAACAAAATCGGGTTTTAGATGTGCCCTCGAACCTCGAATTTGTGTGAATACCAGTCTACGTACAAAAATATTTATGAATGTTTAATAAATAACATAAATTATGGTCTTGACTTATTTACTGTATAACTCATCATACAATTTCGTTTTAATGGTAGAAGTATAGAATAATATATATTTACTTCTACCATTAAAACGAAATGGAGATTCTGAAAATATTTTTAAATAGTATTTATATATATATATATTCGTAACGAATATCGATATCGATATATTCTATGTAGGATGTACTGCAAACACTATTTGTTATTTCTCATGTTGGTACGATTGACAGCATACTTTCGTTAAGTTGGTGCAAGATCTCTGCTCCGTTTTGACATTTGTGTAGAATTTTTTTTTCTATGGAAGTCCCGCCTCTTACTTTACATACTCTTTGCTATGAAGGCACTGAAAAATCCATCCGAACGAAAGCTTCGCTTACGGCGTAATGGCAACGCGTACGCTTTACTATAGGTATAATATACATAAAAGAATATGTAAGTAGGTGATTTGATAATTATCAAATTCGGAATGATATCTTACCATACCAACTTTAATATCTTCACATATAATATGTATGCAATGATGTAAAAAAGTATGGATTCGTGATATGCTCAAAAAACAATCGAAGAAAGTGTTCCGAATGCAGTGACAGCACACATACACATATTTCGAATTTCAAACACATTTACCAAAACAAAAGAGTACAAACTGTACTCTCTTCGGCAGTTCGTTTTTGAGGCACGGATGGCGTATCCACCTTTATATATACAGAATAGCATTGTATTTACGTATGTTTATCCGTTGTTTAGAACCCATATTATAATAATGCTTAGTTTGGGGCCAGATGGCGCTGTGTGTTAGTGGATATTATTGTTTAATATATTGTTCCTGCTAAATGTATTTGACGTCAAAAACTATCCTCTAAATAAATTCCCGTGTGACGTCACATAAGTCAAAAGACACGGCGGATACGCGTGCGCGAGTCAACCTTGGGATGAATACAGTTTTAAAAACTGTCTGTAATTTCAATGACCGTTAGTAACCCATCTTCAAAGTACGTGAGAATTTAAATTATAAAGATCTAATTTCTGTGCTTCAATAAAGAGAGCAGCGCTTGGCTTTTTGCAGTTAACTACGGAACAAAGTCGGGGAAACTTTATAAGGCTCGCTCTTGATTTAATATCGCTGGTTGTTATGTTAATATCTGCTTATATTACGTGTTTTTGTAATTTGTTAATATTACAGTAGAATTCCGATATCAGAATCGAATTCCAGAACAATTCAAAACATATCTATTTTTTATTTCATATCAAACTTATGACTCTTTATAGATTTTAGTAACATAATTCAAGAACTTTAAACTGATATTTTTATACCTAAAAATATCGCTTAATCTATTAGTTTGTGTCTAAAATCATGGATTTTTATTGTTTTGACGTCTGCTCTTAACGGTGTCCAAACCTGTAGTTTTAGTTTCATAGCCAAGGTTGTATTATTCATTACATATAAATAAAATTGGATTGCCTGTTAGTAATATGAATTAAAATAAAAGATGTTTTCTTCGTGTATATAAATATACAGTACAAACAACATTTTTAAATTTTTTGTGTGTCTGTCTGTCTGTGACTTAACGAAGCGATTTTAGATAATGTTTTACTGCAGGAGAATATTATCTTATAACGTAGGTAAAACCGCGTGGAACAGCTATTACTCAATATTAGCTTCCCTCTTAAAAGATTTGTTCACTTTTAATTACCTTTGGATTGATTTATTTTAGGTGTCACGATCATTGAAATTATTTTTCTGTTAACTAAGTTTTTTTTTATTTTTGGCTATTAACGAAGTCTAAATTACTGTCTACTGTCTGACTTCGAATTCGATAAGAAGATTCTAAGTGCTTTCTCTTTAAAGAGGAGGGTATCATTTTAGTAGTAATTTAACTTCAGTGCACACCACTCCCAGGCCTGTATTCTAGAACGAAGCTGAACTTTGATCTTTATATAAATTGAGTTAGAAAGGGATAGCGCTATGTACGATAAATAGCGGGATCCCTTTTTAACTCTATTTAATGAAATAACAATGCTTGAGTCTCGTTCACGAATAAGGGCCACAGTCTCTTAAAGTTTCCTTATCGTTGCAAAATCTAAGTACTGTAACTATACAGTACTATAACTATGAACTATTATTATTATTAGATTATAACTATATAACGACTAATTAACGTAATCTTTGTGCAAATATTTCAATCAGCACACGATGTATTCAAACGAATAAATTTACCTCATTAATTACCCAAACATTGACACCAATTTTACACTTAAAATATTTAGGATTTCTGTACTGATTCGGCTATCGCCCAATCTAGACCTAGAATTCAATGAATTCCTAACCGTGTTTGAGTTACTTCTTACTTTCGTATCACGAAATCCTCCGTCAAATTTTCGTTTCGTCGAATATTACAGACGTATAGCAGTCCAATAATAGAGTTATCACTTTTCCATCGTGTATTAAAACTGAAGGCCTATCAAAGAATCATAATTCTTTTTAGGGTTCCGTAGCCAAATGGAAAAAATGAAATCCTTTTAGATTATTCTGTGTGTCTGTCCGTAAGTCGCACCTTTTCTCAGAAAATATAAGAACAATACTGTTGAAAATTTGGAAGTACGAGTATGTATTCTGTTAACCGCTATAAAGTTTCGTAGTGAAACTTTAAAACAAGTTTATTTGGGTTTCCGACATTGTACTGAAACTAAAATTAAAAAATGTTTTACACCAATCCCACACGACTGAGGTTTCAATGTGTAGGTCTTGAAAACTGATATGAAGTTTCTTATATAAGTGTGACTCTCCACACATTACCTTGAAAACTACTTGTAGACATCATCATCGACTGGAGTCAGTAGATTTTTAACGTCATAAACGGTAACTCGCACTTGGCCAATTTTTTTCTATCTGATTACGGTTAGTAACAATTTGTTTTGATTTACTCTGTAAACAACACTGGAATACCTTCCCAATTAACATACTTCAAAAATTACAAATTATATAAATAGTATCGACGATACGTTAAACAGCATCTATTTGAATATTAAATCTAATTCAAAATGTAACATCGAGGTCCGCTTAAGCTAAATGACTTGTCCTTCAGAACATCTAACGAAGTTAATTCCAAAGTGAGTTTCTGGCTTTATACTGATAGATCATCATCATCATCATCATTACACCCTAATTATGCCCACTGCTGAACGAAGGCCTCCCCTAATGATTTCCACGCAGACCGATCCCTTGCAGTTGACATCCATCTGCTACTCGCCACCTTAACCAGATCATCCGTACATCTGGTTAGGGGTCGGCCTACGCTTCGCTTTCCGTTACGTGGACGCCACTCGAGAACCTTTCCGCCCCATCGGCCATCGGTTCTACGCACTAGGTGCCCTGCCCACTGCCACTTCAACTTGCTACTTTTAGCTACTGATAGATAAAAGGCGATATTGGCAGAAATAATCGCCTCTTTCAATTAGTTCACTTTGTGGACTTGAAAGGACTTGCACATGGGCGTATGAAGCGACTAGTGCAGATCAAAAGACAGATGATATTATATTTCTTCCTTAGAAAATGATATTACTTGGACTTATAGCATTTTCATCTTCACTCCGATATTAAATTGACCATTAGGATTTATTAATTTATATTAAAGGTTTAATATATAGGGCAAGGAAATACTGTAATATGCTTTAATTTTAATTGTATTGTTTGTACTTATAAATAGGACTTACAGATTTGCTTTTAACAATTTAGGGAAGTAACGTCCGCTGTTAATAAAAGCAATTAAGAAATATCTTCATCTATCCTCACTCTGCATCCTATCTCGTATTTATCACGGAGAGTGTTCGGACGAATTATTTGAACTTCTGCCGCCACTTTATTGCCACTTTTCTTTGCCCTCTGGTATTGCAAGTGTACATGGGCAAATGGACAAAATGCTTTATTAGAAACATGATTATGGTATGAAATTTCTTTAAATATCAGCTATTTAGCGAGAGTTATGACTAGGCTTAACTAATAGATATATAAAGTAGTTTTTTTATAGTGTGGCTCAATAAACAAAATTGAAAATCCTTTGTAATTTCCAAGAAGTTTTCTTGGAAATTACAAAAGATTCACAAAACAAGAAGCTGGTTAAAAAATATGCGGAATTCACGAGTGAGTCCACTTCCAGAAATTATTATATTTCCGTTGTCCGCACCAGAAATAAGCTATATTTAAACCGTATGAATGTTTAACTAACCCAGTGGCCGAGTGGGGTCAATCACACGGTGACGAAAGAATCAACACGGGCAGGTGAAATTTGGTAAAAGATCGATAATGGGGCCGAATTAATTTTAAAACTAGAACAGATAGGCGCGGGACGGCTGGCCCCAAAATAGTTCTTATCCATTTAAAAGGTTATGCAAATAATGGCTTCATTTCAATTGTTATTGATTGACTAATCGAATAATTAGTTGGCATGCAACGCCTTAGTTTTAAATTTAAGCATATTTTGTGAATTTTATGAATCATTACTTATCACATTATACATAAAACATTTGTTATTAAAAGAAGTGGATTTCTCCCCAACTTTAGTATCATCATACCAATCAGTGTGTCCTTCTAGGATAGATATTTTGTAACATTGATGACCGTCCAATACCTGGATTGCCTGTTTGATATCCCCACATCACTTCCTAAGTGTTCTCATCACATCAATATGAACTTTTAACCCGTATATTATGTATTTTTATTGTGTTTTGAGGTTCATAGGTGCTTATTGTAAGCCTTAATTGAATAAATGAATTCTGATTTGATTTTATTTAAGAGTACCTAGGTATTATACCTCAGTAAAACGGTCATATGCTTATTAAGGATAAATGTCCCTACTAACAATAGATTTCCTATTATCTAGTCTTTGAGTGGATTTTTTTTATTGAACTTTCATTTATGAGCTACATTTTTATAAAACTTCCAAGTATGGTATGGCAACATGTCAGGATTTGGCATTCAATTTATTTATTTATTATTAACCCAGCGACTTACAATATAGGGAAAACGGCTAACAAAACTTGCGTAGAACTGAGACCGTAGGACGCCCTCCGGCCCGATGGACCGACGACTTGCGAAAGGTCGCGGTGGGCGATGAGGAAAGCGGAGGACCGGATATCTGGCGCGAAATGGGGGAGACCTATGTCCAGCAGTGGACTGCGAAGGTTGAATTAGGATAGGATAGGAAGACCGAAGGAGCGGAAAGATTCTCGAGTATTTGCGACTATCTTCACATGTATGTCAAAATCATCATCAGCTCATTATACGTACCCACCAAGGGCCACGAGCCTACTCATAAGGGTGTTCACTTGTGCAGGTATACAAAAGCCTTAAAATTTTGATTGGAACATCAATCGAAGCCATGAATATGAAATAAGGGAACACCATAATCATATACAAAGGCAGTGTATAGTTTTTTCTTATTACACGGTTGGCAACATAACAAAGTTCGGCGACATCGACTGTAGTACCAACATTAAAAGTTATGTTAATTAATTAATAGACTTCAGTAATCCAACTACGTATTTTAAGTTCAGTATGACGTCCTCGAGTAAATTACTTTACTTTATTGAAGTACTTTTACGTCTTTTAATACAATTATTCCACATATATTTGTATTTAATACTCGTGTGATATTAAACTGAATGAATTTTCTATTGGGTCTGGAATAATAAGGTTCAAAATGTAATGTAGAATTTAATTTATGGTAATACAAACGTCACTTTTCAATTGTAGACACTATTTTTTTGTTTTTTTTTGTTTGTTTTCTACTGTGGGAATATTATGATAATTAAAAAAAATCTAAATCTATCAAATAGAAGAAGTTTGACGAAAGTATGAAGAATCTCTACGTAATTTAGCTCCAAAGATTCCCAAAAGATCGCTTCTTACCCTACGACACATTTGCAAAGTCACTGAACTCGTCTTGTCTATGGATGTACATTTTAAGACAAGTCTATTCTGAGTTAGAAACAGCCATATTCACTTACAATAAAACAAACAATGTACGAAATTTTAATTGAAACTCCGACTCATGCACGGCTCATTAGATACGAAACTCATGCAAAACTGTGTTTTACAGATTATAAATTATTAATTTGCAAGACAAATTTAAATACTCAACGCAATTCATGAAACTTTTGACAATAAGTTTAACACCAGGTTTTATGGGAACTGAAAGAATATATATCTCTCGACGAAGAGATGTCACATGTAATATAATACAACGACTGTTATACTAAGGTATCCGACTTCTATCTTCTTCTGTAAGGCAGTCCAAACATTAGTATGCCTAACCAATTTCGAATTGTATTAGTTTTGGTGTATCTATGTAAAGTGTGTGTTTTACGAATTCTACTCTGGAACCCTTGAAAAAGCCGACTTCTTAACTCTTACACCTCATAGATTGTCATAATGCAGAAGGATACAAAGGTAACATATATATGGACCTAATTTAGCAGTACTTAGAACGTTTATAGTCAACATGACTGTTACCAAAAAATCAAATGGTTGCAATAATTCGCTTCGTTCCGAATAACCTATAATTACAAATTAAGACTGATTCGGTGAGCTGTGAACAAAAACAATGAATGAATTGAGGTTAACATTCTTATTTTATATTTAATACAATTATTACAGTTGTATCTAGATAATATTCTATAATCCAAATGTATTCTTGTCAGTATGGCAATTATTCTGGGAATCGTGCTACAAGATTAAAAAAAACAGATTACTATATGGTAGACTCGTATTGAGTCATCTTTTCTATTGAGGTACTGCAACGCCAGTACCAAGTACTGTCCCATGAAATAAGAGTGTCATGCATTTTCGTGTTTCGGGATGAGGGCACTGTAGTTAGTGAAACTACCGGCGTGCAGGGCGGCATTGGCGGAGAATAATTTCCTGCCTATCAGCTATTGTTTCCTTCAACACTGCTCTGTCATGGACAGGCGTATCAATTACTATCAGGTGAGCGTACTGGCCTGATAAGAGATTATTGGAAGGCTGGTGAAAAAAAAATATAACTATTTATAATTACTTATTCATGGGGATGCTATTGTGTATGCATCATACACACAATATCATTATGAAAAAATTGAGTATTTTCAAATGGTTTGAATCGTCAACACTCGATATCTCACTATCTATAAATAGTTGGCTAGTTAGAATTCCCAAAATATTTGTATGAGTTGGGCGGATGAGTCACGGAAGAGTTGCGACATTCCCACTCGAAGATAAGTTAATCTGATTCAGGTCTCTGAATAACATTTTGGTTGAAATCACTGTGATACAAATACCTGAACTAAAAACTGATAAAGGATATATAATACGAACCAAAATGTTTTCCTCGTGTATGTAAATGAGACTGAACGTGATCAGCATATCACAATAATATTAAAATGAAAATTTGTGGGTGTGTATGTTTGATATGTCTTCACGTCAAAACGGCTGAAGCGACTTTAATGAAATTTGGTGTGGAATTTCCTGAAACTGAATTTTGGTGTGGAATTTTGTTAACTTATAGGCTATAACAGTGCTGGATACAGCTGGTAAAATATAAAAGTTTGAAGATTATATATACTCAACATTTGAGATACTAATATTCATAATTAATATTTCAGTTATATCTAATACTTTATCATGCTGTCATAATCACTACATTTTATTTTATTTGGGCGCGCGTGGACGACTTAATCCTATACACCCTATACGGGTAGGCTTGTGCTCCTCGGTGGGGACGTTTAATGAGCTGATGCTGATGGCAGAATAAACTGGACCAGAAATATCTGGACATAGGTTTCCCCCAATCGCGCAATAAGCATTTCATATACCGTAGTAACGAAAAACAAATTTCCGCGTGAAAATTCTCTTCAGGCATCTTTATCACCTTTTCTTCTGTCAATTTCTGGCCTGATGTAAAAGAAGCGCCCAATACTGTGAACAGTCTTTTTTAAACAAATATAATTAGTTGCACACATTGACTAGTACAGAAACAATAAAGCACCTACGCAGTGAACTTTTATGGGATAGAATAGTCGTCAACAGAGTAACTTATATGCTTTTGATAAGCTGTTGTTTTCTCATCTTGTGTTAAATGACACGCGCCCATATGTATTTGCAATACCATGGACATGGGAGTGTTGCGTTTTTATCCTATTCTTAAATTTGAGTAATGGCAATCTACATTATTGTGAGTACGTAGTTTACATAGACAGGTATTCGCGAAACTGTAATCTGCAGCAGGGACCTATATGTCGATCCAAATAAAATCATCTATAATATTTATATATAAGAATTTATATTACAAACCATCGGTTCGATACTCTAATTCAGACTGACGTGAAAAATTGTTCACGCTAAATAACTATAAGTCACGAGCGAGAATGCCTTGCCTCCGAAAATAAAGCACGTTTCAATTTTCCCTAAGTATTATTTAGCGTCGGTGGCTCATTGGTGTCAACCAGCTGTTAAATCTTCGTTGACCTTCCTATCTAAAGGGTGCAGGTATTTTCGAAGTTATTGTTACGTTTATACGACGCTCTTACGATGAAGGAAAACATCGTGAAGAACCTGCGCAGGTTTGCGAAGAGATTCAAAAGTTCCAAATAACCTTTAAGGATTAATTAAATAAGCATCAAATAAAATCATCATCGTCAGCTCATTAAACGTCCCCACCGAGGGGCACAAACCTACCCGTATAGGGTGATTAGGCCTTAGTCGTCCGCGGGCCCAGTGCGGGTTGGACGACTTCACACTCAACCTGCGAATCTCTTCGCAGGCGTGCATGAAGATTTCCTCACGATGTTTTCCTTCACCGTAAGAGCGTCGGATAACGTACATATATTTTCGAAAATTCGAAAACACATTGGTACGTGTCGGGATTTGAACCTCAGCGACCAAGACCAACCTCAGGATGGCGACAGTCCACACCATTGAACCACCGACGCTCTAAAAAATATATCAAACCTTTTCTTTGTCTGCACTTTGATTAATAAATCGGATGGTGGCTTATAAGAACTCATCATTACAATATATATTTTTAATATTAATATCTAATATATTTTATGAAATTTCTTTTGCCGATTGTTTTTGCCTTAACTAATTTATCAATACAGATTTGCTTCATAAGGGTTCCTTTAATCTATACTAATATATAAAGCTGAAGAGTTTGTTTGAACGCGCTAATCTCAGGAACTACTGGTTCGATTTGAATAATTCTTTCAGTGTTAGATAGCTTATTTATCGAGGAAGGCTATAGGCTATATATCATCACGCTACGAGTAAAAGAAACGGAGCAGTAATGAAAAATGTTTCAAAATCGGGGGTATTTTTTCATACTTGGAGCTTCCGCTGCGTTCGCTGCGTAAACGGTTAAAGTTACACAAAAGTCATGTATGAGAGTATTGTTCTCCTTTTAAAGGTCTACAAAAAAGTCGGGCGACAGCATTTGTCTATCTTTTAAGGTTAGCTCACTATAACATATTTTTTGCTAATAAAAAATTCTGAAATTGACCCCGAAACCTTTAAAGTTGGAGGGAGGGGAAATCCTATGTATAGTGATAAATGAAAGTACCGTGTTATCCCGAATTTAATGCGAGCGAGGCCGCGGGCAAAAGCTAGTAATATATACAATAAAAAGATTATTTGGAACACGAAATGTCGATGTAATAAAGTCTACATAAATAGAAGCTCGAAATGTTGAGTTTGATTGAATAACAACAGCTATTATGATTACATTTACTTTTGCATACGCTAAGGTACTACAATGTTTACAGAAATAGAATGAGTTGATGGAACGCAAATAGAGGAAATATAAAAATATGATCGCATCGTATCAATTTGGGATGGTTCTGCGCGATTTCCGACGGTAACAAGATACTTCCCTGAGGCTTTTAGGGCTGGCATAGAATATTTCAGTTTATTCTTAATTAATAAAACATATTCTGAGTTTCTTTCAATCGTCCTTCCACTGATTTACCATAGACACTCGATATCCGAGGAAACTACGACTGCGTTGCCAACATGAAAAGAGAACAACAGAAAATGCGCGCGAATTATTCAATCCGGTTTTCTGTGAAACCGTGATATCACTCTCGAGCCGGCCCATTTATATCGCAGCATAACTCTCCCACACTGAAATTAAATCAATCAAATGTATGAATTCTATTTTGCACTATTTGTATTTGCTAACTATATAGTCTAATACCAAGCGAGCGTTGTAAGAGGCAAAGTGACTAAAACCGGAAAAGAAAAAAAATGGTGCCAACCCTAAATTCCGTCGATGGCAATCGAAAAGCTACGCGAGATATGCTAAGATCGCAAGAATCTCGTCTCGAGAGGGACTCGGCGACGAGGTTAAACCGTGGATCGAAACGATCTTTAAATTAGCTCATGGAAGCCGAACTGAATATTTCAGAAGTTGATATGCGGACTATGAACCTAGAAATTAAGTAGAAGTTAACACATCGACATCTTAAGAATTTATAATTTGAGCATTTATGGTATAAGTTTTTTTTAATTATGGTAAACTTTAAATAAAAATATCATATGCATCTTAGTCCAAATAACGCCTTATATGAGATGCTAACGTAAAAAATAATTTCAAATCTTTTTATTTATTATGATCTGTACGTATGTTTGTATCCGGACTAACAGCTCAAAAGCCTTAATCGAATCCCGAGCGCCGGCGTATCATCGTCAAAATTAACGAGGCCGACCTATTTTTGACAACTGCCATTAATTTGAGACCAATTTACATCTATTAATTATCCCAGCATTGCCCTTTAATGATAACAATTTTCCCGTCTTCCATTTAAATCTTGTTGGCCTGTGGATTTCGCTTTGTTTCTATTAAAAATAGAGAATGTAGAAATTAAAGTAAATTAGAGAATATTTAAATTCATATATCATATTGATTAACATGTGAGCTTAAAGTTTATTTACTTTATTGTTCGCACACGCATTGAAATGTATTATTTTGTAATGGAATACCTGATGCAGTTACATAAACAGACAACAGTATAATAAACACACAGTCCACTGATATAATACAAATGGCTTGGCCTGTAATGAAGTTACTGTTAGACGAAAAGGAATCAACCCAGCCCCTCACACATAGGCTATCGAAGGATGTCCTTTATTGATGGTGTCTTAGCAGAACCTACCAAGACTCACTAATATCGAACGCTCAAATAAATCCCATTAGTCCAGTTACGTCATTATCACGGCAACTGCAAAATCACCGATACTTTGTTATGAGAATAATACGAAGTTTCAGATTCGCGATTTAATCCAAAAAATTGGTTATCTCTAATTTATTTATAATGCTGAAGTTACAAGTTAAATTCCAATCATGTTTGCAATATCGAATTTACCAAAGCGTAAGTTACATGATACGAATGTATGTTAAACTTAGCTTTAAATTATTGAAATCAACTTTAAGATATGCAAGCAACAGTGAGTGTTTCTTTCCACGCCATCGATCTTGGGAGCTATCTCCTACTGTCACAGACTTAAACCATAAACAATAAAATAACAAACAGTTTATTTCAAAGATCTATAAACTTTAAATGCATTTAAACCTCCGGTTTCATCGTTTTCATTCCCCATTTTTTCTCTGTAGTTAAATTCAAGTTTTATATAGAAAACATAAAACACAGGTACCGGTTTAGTATTCCTATATCTATTTACTAGTAGTGACTATTGATGACTACAATAATTCTTTATTCAGATAACTAAGATCCAACAAAAACGAATGTGTTAGTAACAATTTTCCTTATAAAATAGTAACGCACCATAGACTAATACTATTGTATTCTTATCTGCAATTACCACAACAAGACTCGAAATTCTAAGAACAAGTTTTTACTTTAAAAAAAAATCGATATTTTCTAAATAAACATTTTCGTCTTTCTTTTTCTCAATTACAAGTTAACGCCCGGCAAAACACCAGCACATAGATAGAATCTAGAAATATATTAATTTTATTTTTATATATTCAAGAGCTGCTAGAAAAATTCCTGACAAAATTCTGCAAAGCTATAAATTTTGTAAAATTTTCCCACTCCTTTTTGCATACCGCTACCCATGGCTGGACATATCTAGTGTTTGTTAGATTTTTTTGTATTGCAGTATTAACAAAATACAATATTTCTGATTCAATCTGTAAAGTGGCGTTATTTAAAATCCATTCAATCCGTTTATTAAATACACTGAAAACTGTTTAGTACACAAAATCTTGTTTCTAAGTAGTCCTCATTGGTTTGTTTACATCGTAAGCACTCTAGATATATATGAATTCATTGAATTGGTAAATTGAGTTTGATGACTCAATATTAGCCAATATATTCCCGGGTTTCCAATGAATAAATTGGCTTTTCGGAATTCTCTGTAACTAGTTACGGAAAGGATGTGTTTGAGAAGCAAGGGATACGTCGAAATGTATTGGCTAGTTTTCTAGGTTTGTTAGGTGTTTTCACGTTATTAAGTGATGTATGTATTAAATCTATAAAAATAACCATTCAACGGATAACGTAACTATGAATGTTGATAGTATCCTTTGTTATTGATGTAGTTAGTTTTCCGTTCTACATTGATTTTTTTTTATAAAATATATAGTTCAGTTTCATTGAGTGTCATTTTAACGTAAGATTAGATTTTCAGACAAAAATACTAGATATTTACGATTCGTATAGTTAGATATTTTTTACAGGTCATTTACTAAAAATTATCTTGATGATTCTGGTTTTCTAGTATTTCAACTTATAAACACAAGACAACCCAGAATAACGTAATACTTTAATATAATACGTAACACGGCAATGTGTTTAATCGTAACGCCACATTAAAAGATACATTTTAAAGGAAATTAAGACCGTTAACTTTTCATGGAAACCATATAAAAAACAAGCATTACAAAGAATTCACTGATACTTGAAATCAGCATTACAACAGTATGTTTATCTGTAAATCATCAACTACGCTTCAGTTTTTATTTCTGTTACGTCATCAGTTACCGAGTGTTTCTTTTCACGCCGCCCTAAAAGTATTATATTTAGATATGCATACATTTTTATGGTCACGTTGTGAAAAATCTGTCTCAAAGTGCGATGGTCTTTATCAATGGACACTGCTTAGAAAATCTTTTAATCCAAAAAAAATGTTTTTAAGGAAATATTTTAATTTTTTTATCAAAATCCTAAATATCCAGTTCAAATACGTTTGATGATGTATATAGTCTTCTTGATTTCTATCAGTACTAAAATAAAAATATCTATAATTTGTATTTATAAAGGTAATTTTGTAACTTTATGTGTAAATTAGTTCTTGAGACCATAATCAGGAATAAGAACAACAAGCAAGAACCATAAATAATATTCATTAAGTTCAATGTATACACTTAAATCTAGATTATTCGAAGTGCTTTTTGTACCAGGGCTTTTTAAAGTCCATCAACAATGTATAATTAATCATTTACCACGAAAACAACAATGATGGGCTATGCCTTCAAGCTTTCAATGGAGATTAGGCTTTTTCTGAGTAAATAAACAGCTATTACAAATAACAATTGCTTTTCCTCCGGGAATATATTTACTTAAACATTGCTCCCAATAATTAGTTCCATCAATAATAATTTTACGATCAGTTGTCTGAAACTCGGTTTATTCATTTAAGCTTGTTTATCCATAAATTGTGGGTCAGCAGCACGAATTAAAAGTTATTAAAGCATCCATTTATTAAATACTATTTACGCTTTCAATTAAAGTTATTCTTAGCTCGATTGTTGTATTTATAACCAGCAAAAGACTGATTCTGCATACAGTTATCAGCCCATACAGTTGCCAGCCCATAACAGTGCACTAATGGATTTAGGACTTCGTCACCGATAGTAAGGATATTTGCATAATAGCCACCTTTGGGAGGCGGGAGACCTAGGCAAACCCTATAAAAGGTTAGGTGTAATAAAAGAGTGCTGCGCTTGCCCTCTTATTTTAATGCTTTGTCTCTTATCCGCCTCTTACGGTATAGTACGATTCACGAAAGATGACCACTACGCTGAAGTCTATTTTTTAAACCTCTCAGTCTAGACTCTTAGCTCTGTATAGTAGAACGAGACTCAAACATTGATCTTTACTTAAATATAATTAGAAAGGGATGCCGCGATTAATCGTATATAGCGCTATCCCTTTCTAACCCAATTTAAGTAAATATAAAGTTGAGTCTCGTTCTCAAATACAAGCCTTAAACTAGTATGTGTGACATATTTAAGCTCACTTTATATACCTTTGATTAGTTTTTTAACTTATGAGCCAATCACACAGCCATTACTGATAAATCTACTAATCATTTACATTCATTTCCAATCCTTTTTACACTATATTTTAGTATACTAAAAGCATACTTCGCATGTCGATGATATAAGAGTACAGAGAGAATTTCATATTAATGAACAGATGTCGATATAACTTACTCGTATTCGGTATCTGTAGCAATGTGATTTCCTCAAAGTTTTCCTAAGTAATAGTCGACATATAAAATAGATAAAAAGCGTTCGCACTCCAGAGCTTTCCGACGCGTTCAAATCCCGCAGCAATATTTTTTACTCGTAAAAAGATTGAAATAGTAGTGTTGGCGGAGCGCTTGCTTTACCGAGACTCTAGATTAATCAAAACTGTTGTAAAACATTTTTTTTATAATATGTGTCGATCTGTGTAATTTTAATCTGTGACATCCACGCTTCGGCACGGATGGGCTGACTCGAACGGACAGATATCACATAAAATGAAGTTATCGATATCCCAAAATTGCTTCCTTCCCTCCCATATTATTCCTTGCACTTCTCCCATTTTCAAAGTTTGGCAACGCCTTTGTCGTTCCTTAGGATTTACAAATATCCAGGTAGCGCAACATTCCTTAGCGGCAACAAATACGTCACTTAGCAAAAAATTATTATTCGTATCAATAACAATAAATGTTGTGAGATTCGGTAGATACTTATTTGAGATATATAACAAACTAATAAACCCTTTTTCTATTTTCTTCGTACCCATTCTATCAATAATATAGTTTCAGCACTGTTTACTTGACGTACAATTAGTCAAGATCATAAAATGCGAGCCTTTTCTAATTAAAAAGCTCTATCATGATTATGGTGTCCTGGTACGATAGAGTCCGCACCCCTCCCTAGCTCGCGGCCTTTATAGAGAAAAATACATATCACCACGCGTGTGGATCCTATATTCGAAAGCCTTTTCTAACAACTCCGCGCAATCGTTTTATTACTTTCCGAACCGAATACGGGTTTCCGAAACAGCGTAACAAAGTGACAACGTCACAAATGAACTAGTCTACATTTGTCACCGTGTGAAGATTTGCGACTCTATACAGTTCAATTTCGATTTACGTCGAAGTTCGACTGATTGTATAACCAATTTAGTGAATTAAAGCAATAAACATTAGTAATTCAATGCTTTATGTCCTATAACTTTCCGTTATAGAACATGTTGGCTTATTTTTTAACCGACTTCAAAAAAGGAGGTTACTCAATTCGACCGTACGAGTATACTTATGTTTTTTATGTTTGTTCACGAACATCTTCGTCATTTAAGAATCGGTTTTGGTGATTCTTTTTTTGTTGGAAAAAGAAGATACTTTAGAGGTGGTCCCATATTAAGGAAGTCAGGGTCTGATGATGAAGACCGGAGATATCAAATTTTTAAAAACTCAGAGCAACTACTATACATTACAGTATTTTATTCCAATGATTACTTTTATTAGGAAGAAATGTTTAAATTTCTTTCATAATTTATTAACTCACAATTAATAATTTGGATGTTGGTACTAAACAAACTACTTACCAATGTTATAAAGCCGAAGAATTTGTTAAGCACCGAAAAAAATATATTAACCATTTCTACCTGGCTAAAAATGTACTTTTAGTTTTTTAGCTTGAAGTCGGCATTTTTTTGTTTAAAATAATTGTTTTGTTTTGAAATTTTATTTCTTCTTTCTATTAATAAATATAATTTGCAAAAAAATACACATGCAATAAAATTAAATAAAACATAATTGGATAGCCGTCCTTTCCACAAAAAGGACTTGTATAAGGATACTAGTGACTATGACACGTAGAATTTGAGATTTTGAGATACGTAAATAACTAAGTTAAAAAAAATGTTTAGATTTTATTTTTTTGTTATATAATTTATAAATCCATTGATTATTTTTTCTTTATTGTAGCAAAAAGAGGCTCCCAAAAAAGGATAAAAAAGTTAATAAAAAATATATCTACTGTTGACATTACGTAACAATATCATTAACGATATACTTTTGTTGACAGTAAAAATGAATAAGATAGTGTGTTGTTTACATTCGGATCAGCTAGTAGCTAGTCTAACAACTTTCCCCTTAGCTAACGCAAACATCAAAGATTTATGTTGAACCTTTTTGTTTACAGGTAAGTACACGTCGCGCGTCGCCAAAGAGGTTACGCAGAATACAGTTTGTAACTTTTTTTAAATATATTTGTATGACTCTAATGTGTTTACTTTGTGTAATAATTAAAAAAAAATAGTATAAAGACTTTATGGCATCTTTTAATGGCCACTGTTGGGTACAGGCCTCCTTAATGATTTTGCCGATTGATGTTATCCGCTTTTTAGAGAATAGTTGGTTATTATAACTATTATATAATAACTAAATGTCGTGATTAGGGCTTTTTTCTAGCTCGTTACGCCGCATACTCGTATTTGACTGAGAGTCAACTTCGTTTGCCTCTTGTCAATGAAGCTGAGAAGGCTATCTGCGGCCAACAGCGTAAAGGAATTCAGAAATAAAAATAGCTCAGTACGTCATAAATTTATTGAAAATATAATAATTGGTTTAAATAGTTTATGAGTTAATTACAGAAAGATGTCTCTAGATTTTACGTATGATTTTCCCAATCTAATAATAATCACTATTTTAACCCTTTGCCCGCTAGTGACGCCTTTTTTTTTTTTTTTTTTTTAGTTTATTTATTGGACCCAAAAAGTTTGCAATACAGTTGCGATATCACTTACAAAATAAAATGAATTAAATTATTACAAACTCAGCATCATTGGACACATATAAAGTACAAGGATATGGAAAATTGTGTGATTCTAAGTTTTGAGTGTACACAATAGTAAAAGGAAATAATAACCATTTAAATGATAAAATAACAATATAATGCACTGTATGGAGGAGGGTGCGTGTGCGCATTCATGGATGTACTAGTAGGTATAAATATTAGAAAGTAATATATGTACATATAGACATATAATAAAAAATCATAAATATTCATATATATAAATATATAAAATAAAAATGTGTGTGATAAATGCAAATATAATTCATAATAATAAATACTCAAAGTAGTTTTATTTTCGTTTTATTCATTACTATAGATTTAAGAATACTGATAACATGTCTCTTGTAGGAAACCAGCGCTACATGCAAACATATCTAAGCTATTAAATGTCTTATTGTACTTATCGAGAATACGATATAAAGGTGAACGCAGTCCAGCGTTGGTTCTTGTCCTAGTAGTGACAAACAATGGATTTTGACGCGTTGCACGCACTCGAACTCGCAACGGGACGGAGTAACAAATATTATTAATAATGTCTATACAGTCGTATTTGTTGTTACACAGGTCATAAAGAAGCATAGCCTCTAATTGAAGACGACGTGATTTTAAGTCGAGGAGTTTATATTTTTTTAGTAATTGTAAATATGGAAGGCGTTTTTGGAGACATCTGTATGACATGCGACGTAAATATTTTTTTTGAACCATCTCAAGACGTTTGTGATATTTATCATAGTAGGGATCCCATATCGGTACCGCGTACTCAAGTTGCGGTCTTACCAATGAAGTGAACAGATAAATAAAAGTAGTATGATTTTTAAATGCAGAAGATGATCGCATGACAAGGTTGAACATTCTATAAGCTTTACTGATTATATTTCAATATGTAAATCAAGATGAAGCTTACTATCGAGTGTTACACCCAGGTCTTTAATGTAGTTTACTTTGTCTAAGTTAATACCACAAGGGAGTATGTGAAGTTACTAATGTTTTTTTTTTTTGGTAATGTAATACTTTACATTTATTAATACTAAGTTGCAATTTGTTGTCGTGGCAGTAATTGGTAAACCTATTAAGGTCTTCTTGTAACAGAATGTGGTCGTTATCATTATTTATGGTGTGATAAACTTTTAAATCGTCTGCGTATAGGAGAAACTTACTAGTTTTAAAAACTTCATCAATATCATTAATAAACACGACGAATAGCAGCGGGCCAATATAGACCCTTGTGGTACACCTGAAGTGACATTTACAACCCGTGAATCACAGCCTCCGACTACAACTTTTTGAGTTCTGTTGGTAATATATGATTTAAACCATCTCCATAAGTTTCCTCTTATGCCATTGTACGCAATTTTTTCGAGTAAAATCCTATGATCCACGCGATCGAATGCTTTTCGGAAATCAGTATAAATGCTGTCTGTTTGTTCATTATTATCAAGTCCATTAAAAAGATCGTTAGTGTATACAAGCAGATTAGTAATAGTTGAACGCTTTTAACGAAGCCATGTTGTTGTTTTATGATTTTGTTATGGAGATGGGGATAAATAAAGTTGTGAACAAGTCTCTCAAATACTTTGGAGATAATAGGAGATTTTGAAATCGGGCGGAATTTTCTACGTCCCTCTTGGACCCACCTTATGTACGGGTACTATTCGAGCACTCTTCCATATACGAGGAATATCCCCAGTTCAAACATTTATTGAAGAGGTACATAGAGCCTTAGGCGCAAGACATAGATTTCTAAAATAAAGTAACTACCTAATAATAATAGTTGTGTAGATACAAATAATTACATTATAGTCTATATTACATTTATATACATGTAAAATCCTGACTTTAAGCAATGACTTTCACAACCATCGTTATTAGAACCTCACTAGTCTCGTATTCACAGGTCACCCGAGCTTTTTTCGCTTATAAAATGACATAAGTTAATGACAAAGAAAGTTATATTGAAAATCTTTGATTTTTTAAAATAATTTTATTGATAATAAAGATAAAGGCTCTTAGCTATAGTTTATAACCAAAATCAGCAATACGATCGTGATAGTTATAAACGGGTCACGAGAACAAGTAAAACGTCCAAAGAACATCGGACATTTTACTCAGCATAGACAAGTTACTTTTGTTCAAAAAACTGGGACCGTTAACCTTTATCACATTCATAAGTAGGTAGTAGTATACTCATCACATAATAGTGCTGTCCTTCGAATTATCCAACTAAGATATCCTGCATTTATCGTTGCACAACAGGGCATCCAGAAAATCAATGCATCCGACCTCTCATGCAGTGCATTACTAAATCACGAAACGCCAACGACACTGACCGCGTTCCGGCGCAGCCTGCAGCATCCAACTCGGGGAAATGCGCCTACTTTCTTTTCAACTGCATCTATCCACTGCTATCAACACTGCGACTGTACAGTATACACCGCAAATATAGGGAGACTTTCAACTCTATTGGTATTGTGTAAAGTCGTTTTCAGCTCGTACGTTATGTAGGCCGTACATGGAGCGTTCCAAAGTTTATTTTGCCGCGATGTTGCCGGCTTGGAACTGGTTAGTCGTCGAGAGCGCGCGGTGCGGGCCGCTCGTGTTCTCCCGTTGTAGTGTTTGTGACTTGTATTTGGAACATGTGCTGTGCTTGACTCGAAGATGACCGGTGAAGTTTGCTGCGCCAACAAATGGTATGCGTTTGGTGCGCGTAGCTGAGGGGGATGTACTTGCGAGCGCTGCTCTCGCTCGAACGCACCGGCATGAAGGGTCAACCGGTTTGGTGAGATCACTTGCCGATCTGCACTTAACTAGAATAGAAAGCCCTAAGCCCAACGTTCGCTTTAGTTGTTTTCTCTATTTTATACCGCCAGTTTAGTTTGCCCTAAAGTGGTTCATCAAAATGCCAATTAGATGGACGTAGTGCCGCAATCATCTCATTTGTATGCATAAAGCGTGGACACCACAACACCTCGCGTGAGCTTTTGACTCGGAGCTTATATAATATTTTGCATATTAATATATTGCTATCTAATCCATAATTTAACAAACCTAATTTAAAAAATAATTAAAAACGCATTTGTTTCACTACAATACCACATCGGCGAATTATACTGTCGGACTTTTTGTTATTTTTTTATAGCTTTATAAATGTAAAATTAAGAAATATAGAGTAAGAGAGCCGTCACGCAAGTATCATCGCAGGGGTCCACGATGTCATTAGTGGACACTCCCTTTGATTAGTCGTTGCCTAATTGTTCTTTTTATGCATGACAACTTTGAACATTTAATTTACATTGTAAAATATTAGTTCCAAGTATGAAAAGCTGCTACTCGTAAAAACATAATCGTATGGAAATAAAATTACTTCAATATTTTTTGGAAGTTTTTGTAATTTTGGTATAATATATGTCTTACTGTGTATTTTACAGAAATTTGGTTGCTACTTTTATTGATAACCTACCTACTTAGATACAGAAACTCCAAAGTTATTTAACTATAAAGATCATAACATTATCTGAAACAGTTTCAAAGCTCAGAAATGTATCACTTTTATCTACGATTAATACGAGTCATGTAGAATCCTCGAGTACACTGAGCATCAGAAATATAAACATTTGGTTATACAAGCGTTATTATGAGAAACTCGGCAAAAGTTTAACTCGATAACAAGTAATAATTAAGATGGAAGACAGCACAAAGAGGCTTCCGGTCGCTTCGTCGCTGTGTTAGATAAATCAATGTTTTATGTAACAGTAGAGTCCGTCTTAATTGACATGGCGTTTTAAATTATCACCATTATATTATAAATATTATAATCTAACAATTCTTGTTTTCCATTCCAAATTTCCTTTACGATAGCATTTTAAAATATGGTATTGAAACTTCACATTTCTTTTTTTTTTGGAGTTGATCTTGAAATTCTAAATTTAAATCTTTGCTTTAAGCACAGATAATATATATAATATATTCTATCATAATCATCATTACAACCCATATTCTATATTAAGATAAATACAACTGGTGACTATGTCTATTGTGCACCATCATAAAATTAGTTTGACGATTAATAGCTTGTAATTTCGTAGCCAAAATTGATTTCGCATAATCTACATTACCAGTCACGCAATCTAGACCTTTGTATGTAGATGTCATAAAGTTTATCACATAGACCTATGTGGTTAGCCTTTACAAAGCTCGAGACTTATTGACGCAGCCAAATGGATCCATACAAGTCCCAGATTCCAATTTGTGTTGCTATGGTTACCATATTCGTTCCAGCCTTCGATTATTATTGGAACGCATCACCTACCTGTGGCTTTGCTTAACTGTGTATAAAATACATAAACTATAGAAAACAATAAAAACGCGTGCGATGTTTTGATTATTTTGAATATTCAGAAGAAGAGAAGATAAGCTTTTTACTTTACACAAACTATTATCTACTGATTCCTTTGGTATCATCATCAGCTCATTATACGTCCCCACCGAGGGGCACGAGCCTACCCGTACAGGGTGTATAGGCCTTAGCCTTCCACGCGGGCCCAGTGCGGGATGGACGACTTCAAGCACAATCTTTGAATCGGATAAACGTATATATAATTTCGAAAATTCAAGACGACATTGATACGTGGTGGATTTGAACCTCAGCCCTCCAGGTAGGAGGGTAACAGTTCACACCATTGAGCCACTGACGTTCTTTGTTAATTATCAATTAATTAACAAACACAACTAATTTTACCACCAAATTAAACGTTTTTAATGTTGTTGCTTTACCAATACTTCTTGAAATGAAAAACTATGTTATGATGACAGATATTAAGGTTTCCTATAAAAAGACATAAAAGTCGTTTTAATTACAATAAGTGCTTTTTTAGTCTGAAAATAACATGGTATCGTTTTGTAATGAACTATACGTATCTATTATTAATTTTACGAAACGACTTCATGTGGTAAAATAAGGCAAATCAATATTCTTTGTAACTTAAAGTTACTTGAATGAAAGAAAAGAAAGAAAAATCTATTTATGAAACGGAATTAAAATTAAGATATAAATAAGTTACAAATTTTAAATAATCAAATCACGTAATTTCAAGGGGTTCCCAAACCAAGCAAAGCCTATATCTTGGGAAACCAATTTCCAATGGATTACAGAATTTTATTGAATAAATTAAGTAAATTGATCAAAATAAAAGTTATATAGGTATGTTTATCTGTATGAGTTAATCAGCATTTAGTCGTTCTTAGTTTGTAAAATCTAATTGCTTTCGACTTCTGGTGTCCAAGGCTTAATTAAGAATTGATAGGGCAGATTAATTAATTATAAGATACACATGTTTTAATTTCAACTATAAACTTAAATAAACATTATTTAAGTATTCCATAAGCCGGCAATTGTTCCATTATGCATTCACTCTTTGCTTCTGCACGGTTCATTTGTTGAAAGATTATTTACCAACAGTTAAACTTACAAAAAAAGTTGCAATATAAAGTTACGTATGCATTTCCTAGTTAATTTATTGTTTGTCATAGTCGATGCATTTTTCATACTCTGAGTCTCTGATAGTCGCTGTCAAAGATAATAAATCTAAGTTTAAAATAAATCACAAACCGCAAAAGCTCGACTGGACAATAAAATTATGCATGAACATGCTAGCAGTAAACTGTTGAAGTTACTACCTTCGGCTTTTCTAAGTATTTTTGCGTAAAGCAGTTAACAAGAAAAATAGTGAGATAAAATTTTACTATACCTTAGTTTTCAAAACGCTGTAATTTTTTATGGTAAAAATGAGGTGTTTTTTATGTTATGTGTATTTTTGTTGTTTGTTGACAAAGTGAATCTCAATGGCTTACGAAAACTTAGTTTCGTGTTGGACCAGACTAATTAGTTTATTCTTGCGTATAATTAGTTTAAATCCGATAAGGTATTTTCATAAATGCTTAATCTAATTCATAACCCTACTTATTATACACCTTTTTGTGTGTACTTTCGAACTGAAATTAAAAATATTTTAGATTTATCTACCAATTCAGAGAATCAGGTTTCCGATAAATATTGCGTATTACCTAGTTCTATCGCCCACAGTTCAGTGTTTGCAGGTCAACGCCAATTCGCGTCGTGCTCACTTTCTACTTTCATCTAGCGCACTCCATAATCTAGAATTTATTACGATGTTTTTACTTTAATATAAATTTTAACAAAAGTATCCTAAATAGGTAATGTTTTTTTACCGAAGGCAGTTAATGATCAGCTGTATCATTATTAACTAAGAAGTTTTACTATTTTGTATTCTCCTTTAAATTAACCCTGCAAATGGCTGACAGTTTTATACACTGTGAGAGTTTCAAAGGAAACATATATAAGTAACAATTGCATTATTAATTACAAGAAAAGTGGGGAATACGAATCTCCAAACCTAATTGTATAATTAGGCACTCTTTGAAGGGAAAACTGCAACCTACATTCATTCTCTTTTCGCTCCTAATATACCTAAGTATGAAACAATTATTGAGTTATTAAACTGAGACTTCGTGACAAAACAATAACTGTGCAATTCTTCATGTCAACTAGTGGCGCCTACTCTGGATCTGTATATTGGAAAACGGATTAACGATATTAAAATAGAAAAAATATATAAGACAGCACACATTTCTTGTATCACGTGTTGTGTCAGGGTTCAATGACTTGTTTTATTGTGATTAAAAGTTTCGTGAGATCGCACTCAAACTTGTTTTGTAAAATTGCATATCTCGTATCTCATTTAAATAACGATTCATATAAATTTTAAATTAATGTTCCTGATTTTACTTAGATATTTAATGTGTAAAATTTATATTATTACCTACATAATAGATATCATCATCTATTGGATAGGTAAATATACATTTTATTTATTGAAAAGACATATTTGACAATAACAAAATAAGTAAATTTAGTTTTTCATCATTGAAAGTAATATTTACATTTCGTTACTCTTTAGTGAACTCTAAATCATTTTAATAATAAAATTATACAAAAATTAAAGATGTAAGCTAAAAATACGTATTATTTACATAATTAAACGTCTTTAAGCTCGAGGGTTGTTGTTCGCAATGACTTAATATACGCATCATACCCAAAATACGTTGTTTTAAAAAGAAACTAATTACATTTAATTCAAACAAAACTGTTCATAAGCAACTATCATCATTAAAACAAGTACAAAATACATTATATATTAACCACAAGCTTTTATATAACTTTGACCTCACACTTACATAACCGGTTATCGTTTTTGTCATCATCATCGTTCATGACAGAAATGTAAACATTGCAAATACAAAAATATAAACGCATCGAATGCAGTAGTCTATTGCAAAGCGTCATCATCACTGAGTCATTGTGATGATGAATCAAGTAATAGTTATAGTTATTTATACATATCAAATTAAAGATAAACAGGATGTAATGATTCTTTACTTTACCATACAATTTCAATATCTTGTAAAATTACTGCACAGTCAAACTGCAATATAAAGTATAGATGGCCTGAATTTCAAAAATTTTAATGTTTACTCTGAAAATAACGAAAATAATGAACTTTTTTTTACCGTAAATATGTACTTTATAAGTTTTATAACTATCAAATCATATGAACTGACTTTGAGTCTCTAGATAATATTCTAGTTACCCATCCGATGACTGACGTCGCACATAGCTGCTTGACTTTCGCGGTCGTCAACCCAGCTGTTTCGATAGAGACCTATAATTCGGTATTCTCCACTATCCGCAATAAAATACCAAAACCTTAATTTTATAAAAGTGCATCTTGTTTTATATGTCGTTTCATTGATCACTTTTGTTTATTTGCAATATTGTATTTTTAAATACACTGAAACCAATAAATATAAGGTCAATTGATGATAGTGAACAATGACGTCACATATCAATAATCTCATACAAAATATATGGAAACGTTCCTTTTTGACAGTTCATAAAAAGTGCGTCAAGGATTAGTGGTGTCAAATAGAAGAAAGAAAGACAGAAATACTTTATTTGGCAAAAAAAAAACATACAAAATATAAAATATGAATACAAATAAAATGCCAAATAGGACCTCACTCAGCATGTGTCCGGCGGTAAAAGCATGCCAGGACGCTGTTTTTCAGTGAAGCCCTAGGAGGACAGTCATAAAACTAAAAATGACAAGTGTACAAAATTAAAATTTAAAATAAATACTAATTTGACAATCATGTGCGCGAAAAGAATATGTTGATATACAAATAAAATTGCAAAATAAATATAAAACAGGATAACAAATAACAATATTGAAGTGAAATTTAAGATTGAGACAAATACCCAATTTACAACAAAATAAGAAATACACAATTCATAATCTTCAGCCTATAACATTGTAACAAATTGGCCCAATAATTACTTTTAAGGCGAATAGCTAGTATTCATATAAAAAAACATTTTGTTATAGTAATCGAAAAACAATGTAACCTATAAAGTAACGACCTGCAAACTTATTGACGCCTAATAAAATTAATACTTGGTCGTTGACACCATATCTATACTAATATATAAAGCTGAAGAGTTTGTTTGTTTGTTTGAACGCGCTAATCTCAGGAACTACTGGTTCGATTTGGAAAATTCTTTCAGTGTTAGATAGCTTATTTATCGAGGAAGGCTATAGGCTATACATCATTACGCTACGAGTAATAGAAGCGGAGCAGCAATGAAGAATGTTTCAAAATCGGGGGTATTTTTTCATACTTGGAGCTTCCGCTGCGTACGCTGTGTAAACGGTTAAAGTTACAAAAAAGTCATGTATGAGAGTATTGTTCTCCTTTTAAAGGTCTACAAAAAAGTCCGCGACAGCATATGTCTATCTTTTAAGGTTAGCTGACTATAACATATTTTTTTGCTAAAAAAAAATCTGTTATTGACCCCGAAACCTTTAAAGTTGGAGGGAGGGGAAATCCTATGTATAGTGATAAATGAAAGTACCGTGTTAACCCGAATTTAATGCGAGCGAAGCCGCGGGCAAAAGCTAGTCCATAATAAAACAGTTATGCTAATACAAACGCTTATATAACATCTGTACCCTTAGTAAAAATCTATAAGTTCTTATGTAAAATGAATACGTAATACGTGCTTAAATATGAACACAGACCAAACCTGTATCATATTTGTATTTCTTTTTACCCCATCATTATAGCCTAAAATTTCAACCTGAACGAGGGCGTTCTCTAATGATTTCCACAAATCTTTAAAGCCAAGGTTCGAGTCCCGCTCGGGGTGATCTTAGGCTTGTTTTGTAAATTTCTACTGAGATCTATATTTAGCCCTTTGCCCGGTAAAGCTGTTAAGGCCATCTGCGGTCAACAACAACAGTAGTCAGGAAAAAACAATTCAGCCCTTACTGCTGAACAATTGTTAAGGTGTTAGGTATCTGCCACCACGTCATTATGCAGTTATGAAGATCGAAATTTGAAAGACCGCAACCAAATGGACTAATGATGTCAATGTGGAGGGAAGCCGATGGATACCAGCTAGGAATGGAAGTCATTAGCGGAGGCCTTCGTTCAGGGTGGACGAATTAGGCTGTAATGCTGAAAGCTGCGCGGTTTCTTCGCTTATTATCCCACCTTAATTAGTATCTACGAGTACACTGTCCTAGGACCATACATGCACAAATGTATCGTTCAAAATTTGGTTTGATTTTTGTGCAAGTACTGACCGTACATACTCGTATGTAAAAAAACATCTAACAGAGTCCACAAACAAAAAAAGAGGAACAAAAACAGTTACACATCAATCTCAGGTGTCGATTATAGTTGATAATTGTACCGAAACTCATTTTTTATAGAACTCGAACAAAAAATGAGGGCGCACCAAGCGGTCGTAGGTTCAACGGTATCTATTCACGATATGAGTCACATACTTTGTTTACAAAGGAAATCTTCATACTTATATCAAATCTCACCTTTTACCATAGCGAGACACGTGTACATGAGTAGTCGTCTATGTGGGTACCATTTCATATGTTTCCCAAATTTGGGTTCTATTGGGCTGTTCTAGCTACGTAGTGTAGTTTCAATGCGACTTATAAGAAACTTTGTGAGAGCTCCCATTTTTGAGTCTTAAGTTAAATAATTGAATAAATCCAACTTTGCGGAATAGATCGTGGGGATACGCAACTGTAACAATGGTAATTAAAAAGTCACACAAATATCAATAAAAACAAAAAACGTTTACTCCATAATGGAAATAAAAACAAAATGTTTAATAAAAGTGTGCAACTCGCGAAAGCTCAAAACAATTCAATAATTCACTTATTCCTATTTCTGTAAAATTTCAGATTTTTCCAATTTTGATTTATTTAATTTTAACTTTCGTAAAGTGGTTATTGTTTATCCTAAATAAATTATTAAAAAAATAAAATCTTTTATTTTTGATTTGACTCTGGTCATTAGAACAAAAGTATTAATCGTCTATATGAGTTTAAACTTATATTTCTATAATTGTTAGCGCATCTATAAGATAAAAGACTAATTTACATCAACAATGGACATACATAAACAATCGCAAATATGAGACCACGTTTACTTATATAAACATATGTGCTGACGTCACTACCAATTAATTTAGCAAAGTGCGAAGTTTTAAAGTAGATCAGTAGGTCTATCGCTCAATTAAAACTGCTAATGCCATATAAACGTAATAGGGAAGAAATTAAATAGTGTTATTATGGTAGTTATATGCGTACATCATCGTCATCATCGTTAATTTCCTGGTTTTTTCTTTGTTATTGGGATGTACACTTCTTTTGAGGCCATGATGATGAAAAAATTGGATATGACTTTTTATCTTTTCATCGCAATTAGAAGTTCATTTCTAAATGTAACTGCGTAGTATTCAACTAGCTCAGTCAAACATTTCTAATTAATGATGAAAACGAAAATTCTATCAATGTAACATCCCCTTAATGTATTGTACGTGTAATAAAAACTAACAGCATGTGATATGCCCGCATGCCACACGGGCATGAGTAAATAAATAAGGGCCCAAGAACCACCTGGGCTGTCCCGGTGCTCATGTCCCATTTAAAATCAATTTACTAGGCCACCTGCTGCTCGGAGGTTGCCAAAACGCCTTGTGACCTTCCCGGGGTAACTGCAGTGTTGCCACCTGAGTTTTAGATAAAGAGCTTTTTGGGACGTCAAAAAGGGCTAGATTGAGCGTCAAAAGATTTTCTGTCCTAAAAATGCTGAAATAATCATGTCGTAAAGCAGTTTTTTTAGCTCGACTAAAAAAAAAGGTCACCATGACTGATGAAATAGCAAAAAAATACTTGTTGGCTAAATCGTTAAAAAAGGAGTTCACCTATACTAAAAAGTGCTACATCTAGCTACAAAAGGGCTAAGGTGGCAACCACAGACATCCGAATATACAATTAGACTGGACAAGCCGCCAAGTTTATAGGCAGTCCCAGTGTCGCAATTTCTTTTTGGTTCTTACCTGTGAAAAGTTATTATATTTCTTGGTAAATTTACTGATTTATTGCGATGATGGCATGTTACAATTGCACAGGATGGCATTTTGGAAAAAACGGTAATTTCTTCTAATATTCGTGCGTCTTGACGCGTCTCCCAGAGCGTAAACTGGCAGCCAGTGTATGCTCGTTGAGCTTACATTTGTCGCACTTTAAACGCGGCTTGCCCCATCTCCTGTTTTGGGAAATCTGTGGTGGCAACACTGGGTAACTGTATTAAATTTACATTTGAGCATAGGTGGAGAATTTTGTCTAAAACACATGTGTAAAACCGTCATAATTAATGGTTAAGGGGGCGTCACTACAATGTTACAAATTAGGAACTATTGTGTGATCCTTGGTATAAGTAAAATTTAATAAGATTTCTCTCGAGACTTTTAGAAGTATGACCGCTTACTTAAATATTTTACCCGGATTTAATCAAATAAACAAAATATTATCTACCTATTGCTGCATATATTTGTTTAAGACGAATACTTAAATGAGCAGTAGGTACCTTCTTAGTAGTACCTTCTTTCGAAATAAAGGTTTGCACAGGTTTATATTACAGTGGCTCTATATCAATAGAGGTTCTTTTTTGTTAGTTTATTTAACGCCACCAAAGGACACAAATCCCAATTTCAAACATGGCAGCCCGTGTCCACGAAATTAATTATTATCTCACACAGCGAGAGCAAGACGTACAGTTACGAAATTAAAGTTCGGGCTGGAGGTCGATGAACTAACTTTTGTGGGACAAATCTTGTTTTTAGCCAGATGTGTATTTAAAGAGATATAGAAGGTAGCATGGGAGTTAACGAGCACAATCACACCGTAATACTTGGATTGAATGACTGCGACCCTGGTGCCCTCCTTTGACGTGTCTTGAGCTTGCCGACATGTGGACGTGTACAAAGCAATTCATTCTATAATTTTCAATACGTACGTTGTTTGATGGGTAGATGATCTGCAAAGACTTTTAATTTTCATAGCCCTAATAATAATAAATCCATTGCGGATTTAAAATCAAGAATTTACCAAAAAAAAAACAAATCAATATTTTTTTATTATTCAGTATACGTGTTACCCGTGGTAAAAGAAAACACAGTATAAATTATAAAGATAACGCAGTAGAACACCGTATTATCTAAAAAACTATTTAAAATATAGCTGTTTTAGACATGCCGAAGTAATAACATACACACGCACATTCACAAACATTTGCCTTAATATTATTAGTATGATTTAAAATCCATAAGGGCTATATCAGTATCAAGCTATAATTTACAATACATATGGAATTTCTATTTATTTTAACCCGTGAAAAGTCGTCTCGTGCACATCTGACCCCGTGATAGATGTCTCTGTTGTGTTCATACTGATCTCGATCTAAGCTTATATAAGTGTTAAGTAACACACAATGGATAGAAACTCACAGGAACTATGGCCAGCACGCGAACATTTGTTAAACCAGTTACTGAACTTAAATAACTTAAATAAAGATGAGTGTTTACATCGGGTGTTTAAAAGAATAAATATTGTTCGTAAAATACCAAATTAATCCAAATAGGCTTGGTTAAAAAAGGAAGTGTAAAATTGCCAACATTTTAAGTATATTGCCTTTTTAAAGATGATTGTTCGGTATATTATAAACTTTATGTCATATACTAGTAATGTAGATTATCTTTAATATAAAAAATCTCTGGCAGATGGCTGCTAATACGAGTATGTTGTACATTGGGCTTCTTTTATTTCACGTGAAGAAGTAGCAGTAAAAATATAATATATTGTGTAATATTTCCAACTCGCACCCAAATTATTACAGAAAATGCAACAAATATTTAGAACTCATTCAAATGAATTCAATATGAATGCTGTTACAAACTGATTCCTCAAATAGCGACCTAATTCCAAATTAAAATAAGAAGTCATATTGAAGTCAAAACCATTATAGAATGCAGTGAAGGCATGTATATGTATGCAGATAGCTTTGAACTTGTAAACAAGCCGCAATGCGAAGTTCACCGGTGAGTACAAAGTGCACGTACGGTGCACGCGAGCCTCTTCTCTTGTTTGGAATTTAAATGCCGTGGGGACTTTGAGGCCCCGTGTTCTAATAAGGGTGACATCGTTTATATCTGACTTCATCCATGTAACCAAACCTTTCCTGCTAAGCCAAGTTCGGGTTTTCACTCTGAGAAAACTCTTATTTGATAGCTCTCAACCAATTGCTTCTCAGTTAAAACTGTGAAAAGCCATCGGAAATAGACAGTGAAAAGTCCTACCGAATCAAGTCATTCTATCCTACTTAAAAGTGTCTCAATTTTTGAGAGTTCTGATACACGAGGATTGACTTCCTCCACTAAACCTATTTCGTTTTCGGTTGCAATTTTTCACATATTAAAAAATTGATTCAGTTTATTCCATTTCATAGTCATGAATTCATTCTTTATTCAATTTTTTAAGAAGCTTAGGCCCATTCATTCCTATCCTGTGACCTCGATGCGTTCAGTAGTTATCTGCTGCGCATCTGCAATCAGTCCCTCAGTAACTGAAGTGTTGTATACATACATATGTAAATATTATTATGTTTTCCCTGTACGTTATTATAACATATTAGTACTTCAGTTGCGCTACTGAGCACTCAACATAATCGGTTCCTGTTATATCAAGATTTGACTATGGAATTTCTGTACGCGTTGTCATTAAGATATATTCAAGACTCAAATGAAGATAAAATATAAAAACAGTTATCGTATACGTAAGGCCTCAATAGCAACGGTATTTATTCTGATTATTACTACATATTTATAATTCTAGCGCGTAGTCTCACGCACTAAACTAACAAAGAAATTGTCACGTCCGATCATTTCCGATATTGGTTCTCCCATGAAGCAAATATAAAAGTGGATATCATAAAAATAAGTTTTATTGTCGAAAAAAGGTTTTGAAATATCTGAATCTGATTTTCCAAATCAAAGATGTTATGTAATACGTTGTCGAATTATCGAAGATAAAAAGTTAAATGTGACAGTATAATGTGATTCAGGTTTTAGCAAACACATTTCGAATCATCGTGCTGCTTTTATGCATTGAAAAACTATATAATGTCATAATACGATGTTTACATAAGTATATTATATAAAACATGTGCAAGTAACTACAGTCAAACAAAACGTCATTCGTGCATACTGCAAAATACTTAAACTGAAAGTAGACTGTACCAACACGCTTTTAGCGTCCTTCTGCAGGATAAAACCTACCCAAATAGTTAGCAAACGCACCACGCGAGTCTAAAGTCGAGTGAATTCGAGCCTATATTCTATACATACCTTATTCTATTTTATAATCTGTTCTTTGGATAATTAAACCGAACTGAATTAATCACAGTTAATATAGCTAGTATTAACAATTCCATGCCATTATAAAAACTGTAATGTTCATAATTGATTTGTCTGAGCGGTGACGCAGGATCGTCGCAGCCTGCCACGAGCCCAACCTTCAAAAAGGTCACGGCTATCCACGAAAATAACTAATTCCTATATTGTGCAGAACTTATATTTTTCTTTAGGGTAATCATCTTCTTCTAACTTATAAACCCCTTTAAACATCTTTAGCTACTTTTTTATTTATTACAAAAATCTTCGGTCGTAATTTAGGGACTTTTTGTGACACTCTTTTTACTGAAGTAGTAATGATTATTTTGATCAACCGAAATGGTAACCAAAAGTAACAGTCCACATTATGATCGAATCATCACAAAAAAACCTTAATCCCGATCACGGCAACGTCGCTTATCCAGCAGAAATTTGGCAACGTCGCTTATCTATCAGAAATTCGGCAACGTCGCTTATCGAACAGAAATTCGGCAACATCGCAGACTAGACAAAGACGTCCTCCTCCCAGGTTAGACCACGCAACACGGCTAATTCACTACCTCTGCTCCTTACACGCCACTGGTTCTAAACACCGCATTATGCCTTCCAGGCACAAAGCACAGTTAGCAACTAGCAACTTAAGCTTACATTATTTTCAGCTGAACGAAGTACAGAGGTGACAATCAGCAGTTACACTGTCTGATTTGTTCACGATTGATTAATGTATTTGATGTAATGGTTGAGACGTCGGCTACTTTAACAAGAGTTCCGGGTTCAAAGATATTTTTTATTATTTTCGAACTGACTACTGCTATTGGCAGATGCCGCAGATGGCCTTTACAGCTTCACCGGGCAATTTCATGTTAGAGACAATAGTTATTTTATTATGTCTTAATTAATTCCTTATTTCACTGGTCATCAGTTGAACAAATTGGTCCTTTACATTTAATTTATTAGACGACCCATTTGGTGTTACGGTGAGACGTCGAATGCAACACCAAGGGTTCCAGGTTCGATCCCCGGCAGTACAAACATTTGTGTGCATGAACATGTCTGTTTGTAATGTCTGGGTGTTTTACTACGTTTTTTTTTTGTAAATACATAATATGTTTTATATTATAAAGCCGTGTGGGGACGGCAGAATAGAATACATGTGTCCCCACCCCTACTCTCCCGAGGGTGTCGTAGGAGCCGACTAAGGGATTTATACCGGATGGTGGGCAGCAGCGCCATCCTGCGTACTGGTTCACACTGCGGTCACCAACCCGCTGCCCAGCGTGGTGACTACGGGCATTTACCCCCATGAGAAGCGCCACAAGAATCGGCCCCCAGTTCCCGGCAGCCCCACTATTCCCGACCACGGCAGCGGTCGCGGTCACGGTGGGCGGGGGGTGCGAAGAATCCCCGGGTTACGGTAGGCTGCTACAAAAACTGTCACTGGCTACGTACAATGGCGTACGATACGGCTGGACCATCACCTCTCCGAATTAGAAGAAGAGCTAAGTCGTATTAACTGGAGCATACTGGGGTTATCTGAAGTCCGAAGAGAGGGAGGACACGATGACCCTGGACTCGGAACTTGCTCTACTTCCGAGAAGGTGATAGGGTTTCCCAGGTGGTGTGGTTTTCTCGTTCACAAGTCCCTTGTCAGCAACGTTGTGGAAATCAGTAGTGTGTCGAACCGGGTAGCATACCTTGTACTTAAACTCACCGACAGGTACTCCCTGAAGGTGGTACAGGTATATGCGCCGACCTCGTCACACTCTGACGAAGAGGTTGAAGCCGTGTATGAGGATATCTCCAGAGCCATACATGGCACAACTTCGACCTTCTACAATGTTGTTATGGGGGACTTCAACGCTAAAGTGGGAGTACAAGAACGCGGCGAATCGAAAATCGGACTTCATGGATTGGGGCGCAGGAATCACAGGGGGCAGATGCTGGTCAACTTCCTCGAAATGGAGGGGCTCTTCTTGATGAATTCTTTCTTTAAGAAGAAGCCTCAGAGAAGATGGACCTGGCAGAGCCCGAACACTGTGACAAGGAACGAGATAGATTTTATTATGGCGGATAAGCGACATATATTTAAAGATGTCTCAGTGGTCAACAGGTTTAAAACCGGTAGTGATCACCGACTTGTCCGAGGCACTTTGAATATATGTTTTCAGCGAACGGTCTCGCTTAATAAAATCTACTCTCAGACCTACGCCGCTCCAAATACACTATGGGTCCGAACAGTTCCAATTGGAACTTCAAAATCGATTCGACTCGCTGGAAACCACTGGCGACGTGGACGAGATAACCGACAACGTGGTGAAGCGGTGTGTACACTGGGTCGCAGGCATTTCCCGCCGATGAAACGAGCTAAGTCGTCCAAACTTTCTCCCGAAACCCTGGATTTGATGAGGCTGAGACGCGAGATGCCATCTGCTGCTGTTGCTTCGCCGGAATATCAGGCTCTCTCCAAGCGGATACGAAAACTCGTTCGCAGGGACCTCCGCTGTTTCAATACAAGGTTCATTAAGGACCTTATTGAACGAACAGGGGCCCAAAGTTTTCCAAAAACCACTTGGGAGAGCCATCTGGTTAAGCTTAAGACAGCAGATGGGCAATTGCTGCGACTCGCCCACAGATCCTGGAAGAGGTTGAGAAATTCTATGGACGACTGTATTCATCGAGCGCTCATCAGCCACAGACCGAGGACACCGAAGATCCACGTGCCCCACTAAGGCGCCATTATACGCAGGATATCCCGGATATTGACGTTAGCGAGATTAGTGCAGCACTGGAGCAACTTAGAATGGGAGGCCCCGGGGATGACGGTATTACGACAGAGCTCCTAAAAGCCGGTGGACAGCCCGTCCTTAGGGCATTAGTTGAGCTCTTTAATGCCGTCATCCACCAAGGAACTACACCGGAGGCGTGGTCCAGAAGCGTTGTCGTCTTATTCTTCAAGAAGGGTGAAAAACTCTCTTGAAGAATTACAGACCGATAGCGCTTCTGAGCCACGTCTATAAGTTGTTTTCCAGAGTTGTAGCGAACCGTCTCGCCATAAGACTTGACGAATTCCAACCACCGGAGCAGGCTGGGTTTCGAAAAGGCTACAGCACCGTGGACCACATCCATACTGTTCGGCAGCTTATACAGAAGACCGAAGAGTATAACCAGCCGCTGTGTATGGCATTTGTGGACTACGAGAAAGCCTTCGACTCCGTCGAAACCTGGGCTGTTCTGGAGGCTCTGCAGCGATGCGGTATCGACTGGCGATATATCGAGGTGATGAAGTGTCTCTCCAACGCAGCGACGATGACCGTTCAGATCCAAGACCAGCGGACAAGACCCATCCAATTGCGTCGTGGTGTGAGACAGGGGGATGTTATATCCCCGAAACTGTTACAAACGCATTGGAGGATGTCTTCAAGACCCTGGACTGGTCTGAACGAGGCGTCAACGTCAATGGAGAGTATATTTCTCATCTCGTTTTGCTGACGATATCGTCATCGTGCAGAGTCATCGGAAGAGCTTGCGGAGATGCTGAACAGCCTAATGAATCTCCCGACGAGTTGGGCTTGGCATGAATTTGGACAAGACGAAAGTCATGTTCAAACATGTCATGCCACAACCGATATGCGTCGATGGCGTCCGTCTCGAGTTGTGAATATTACCTGGGCCAAACCATCCAACTTGGCCGGCACAACTTCGAGAGGAGCTAGTAGGAGGATTCAGTTGGGCTGGGCGGCATTCGGTAAGCTACGTCAGGTCTTAACGTCAACTATTCCGCAATGCTTAAAGACGAAAGTCTTTGAGCAATGCGTCCTACCCGTACTAACATACGCAGCTGAGACATGGACACTGACTGCGGGATTGGTTCACAAGTTCAAAGTCACTCAACGCGCAATGGAGCGAGCTATGCGGGTCTCTCTTAGGGATAAGATCAGAAATGATTTAATCCGTAAGAGAACTAAAGTTACCGACATAGCCCGCCGGATCAGCAAGTTGAAGTGGCAGTGGGCTGGTCACGTATGTCGCAGAACCGATGGCCGTTGGAGCAGACGAGTTCTGGAGTGGAGACCGCGTCTCGGCAAGCGTAGCGTAGGACGCCCTCCGGCCCGATGGACCGACGACTTGCGAAAGGTCGCTGGTGGAGGCTGGATGAGAAAGCGGAGGACCGGGATATCTGGCGCGAAATGGGGGAGACCTATGTCCAGCAGTGGACTGCGATAGTTGAATGGATAATATGTATGTATTTACAAAAAAAAACGATATAGTATGTTTATCCGTTGTTTAGTTCCCATAATACAGGCTTCACACATAACTTGGGCAAGATGGCGCTGTGAGAATGTCAGTGGATATTTATATCATTATTAATAATTAATTTGACCCCTCAATGATATAACTACCCGAAGCCATTGTCAAGCGACGATATGGATGTACTAATCCAATTATAAAACTAAAAACAAACTAAAAAAAACTAAAACATAGTCTCGGTCAATCATTGCCAGCAACATAAACCAGTAACCCATAAAAAAGTTATCACTTTCGTGGCTTGCGGAAATGGCGGCCATTTTTATTTATCTTTCCATTCAGTCCAGATTTACGATATTGGCAGGTGTGGTGCCGCGGCTGCTGACCAAATTGAGGTTGAGGTCGCTTACTCTGCGCTTGCAATATGCAAAATTTGTTTTCTATTTTGATCTAACTAGCCACGAAAGGGTGCATGAATTATAAATTTATAATACGTTATAAATTAATATATATTTGCATCAGCCGTGATGATCTCTTTAAAAATATATTTAAATATCCAACATGCACGCAGCGTCATCTTAAGTCCCAATTCAAACAACGGGCTTATTATATGGGTACTATACAATGGATACACTAACATACTAACATATTTTTTTAATAAATATATAGGTATTTATAGAAACGCCTAGACCAATAAGAACATATTTATGCACACAATGTTTGTACTGCTCATGGATCTAAGAAAAGTGTATTGCCGATTTCGCGACCATAACGTTCTGCTGGTTACACGATGTATACGTAATCTTAAACCCTGGAAAACTACAATTCATACTAAAAGCGCGATTAATGTACCAGGAAAATTTAAAGATCGAGGTACCCACGCATGTAAACACATAGGCGATCTACTTCAGATAATTCTAGATTTATTTTCTAATAATGGATGTTTACAGTAACATAATACAAGTATGTTTACCGGCTTCTCGCTTCTTTATCATGTTTGTTATATACTATATCTATATGTTTTGTGCTATAATCAGAACTAACGCCTACATAGGTAATACGATACACATCCCTATATGTTAGTAGAAGTACCTATAACTGGAAAACGTGGAAGTGAAACTCTCCAACGATATTATATTTTCGATCTTAACAACAACCATTTAATTATTATTTTTGTTTGTAACTTCAATAGTTTGTTGGTAGTACTTTATCGTATAATTTTTGAGGGTGGATATTTCATATTGACATACATATTAGGAAAATATGATACTAAGTACGGTTTCATTTTTTTCATGTCATACTATTCTTTTAAACTTATAGTTTTGTTATCTACACACATATCTACACTATATCTTTGTTAGACACACCAGACTAATAATGAAACATCTTAACGTTTTTATTCAACCATTGTATAGCATTAGAAAGTTAAAGTACTAACTCGAAGATCTATCATTTCATAACTATATATGCAGCATTTACTATCTGCACAGTTACAACCTAACTGTTCCAATTAAA
The DNA here is from genome assembly GCA_019425675.1 of Leucinodes orbonalis. Lineage (NCBI taxonomy): Eukaryota > Metazoa > Arthropoda > Insecta > Lepidoptera > Crambidae > Leucinodes > Leucinodes orbonalis. The sequence continues at coordinate 81,773 of PQWD01014020.1, read as the reverse complement.
CTACTATCGCTAAAGGAAAGTGTCAGTCTGACATTTATTCGTTGGCAAATCTTGCCAGAATCCTGCCAAACATGTAGACCGCTCTTTAAGGAATTAAAGTTGTTGCCGTTACCTTGCTTTTACAGCTTTGAGACCTGTAAGTTTGTCTGGATAACCTAAGATTGTTTACCAGAGCTGTAGACATCAATTCTCGTAATAAACGAAAGCCCAATAAATTAGTTGAAAGGTGAAGAACAAGCGTATTTTTGCTTTAGTAAAATATATTAACAATCACTTAACAGCAGTACTTTACGTAGCTACTTCTTTAGTACACCAGTATAAAAAATCCGCCAAGTACCAATGTATTTTCGAAATTATATGTACGTTTATTTGACGCTCTTACGATGTAGGAAAATATCGTGAGGAATCCTGCGCACGCCTGCGATAAAATTCAAAGGTTGTGCGTGAATTCGTCCAATTCGCACTGGACCTGCGTAGACGACTAAGGTCAATCACCTGTTACGGGTAGTCCCTTGTCCTCGGTGGGGACGTTTATTAGCTGATGATGATGATAAATGTAAGTAATATAATTAAATGGGATTTCACTGTGTAGATAACTTTACTTTCCTTCTCAAGGCCGAAGCTATGCAGCAATCGTAATAGCAGACATTTAGGACCCACTCATATGTATAGAGGGTCTCTAACTTAAAACGATATTTTAAGAAATATAATCAAACCTAGCTATGAACTGTCCGGATTGTGGGAGAGTTAGCATGTTAGTGATAATTACTATTAAAACTCATGACTCTTGTTTTACCGCTGTAATACTGCATAAAATTTTATAATAATGGCTCAGTTCGCTTGGCTACAGCCTTACCGCACGCAAACATATTATAAGATTATAATGAATGTCAACATGTTAACAACAATTAGGTATAGGTACTTTAGAGAAATTATTACTAACAAAAGAAATAGGCTAAACAAACGTGAAACAGAAAAATGAGCATATAAATAAAAAGATCTGAAAGCCTTACATCGGATGGACCAGTTCTGCCAAATGAGATTTCGGGATCCAAAGCGGACTTATGCCAAATTCGCTAAGGTATTCGATTACAACCTTGACAAAACCCGCCTAAGTCCCGCACCCTCTAAACAGAAACTCTAGCAATACAAAGCCTTGAACTTGAATCGTCACGCACCGTCAACCTTGGTGCCTGCATAAGGCTTCGCGCGTAATCAACTAACGTAATCTGGGTATTTAATGCCTAATAACGAGATAAAGATTCCAAATTGGATTTATATAAAAAACAGTACACATGGCTTTAGTGTTTCCCTGACAGATTATGCTTAAGACGCAAGTTTTTGTACAAATATATAAACAACAAAATTAGTTAGGTAACTCGTTAAAATTTTACTACTGACGACCCTAACGAACTTTGCAGCCACCCTAGAAGTTATAAATACTCAAATTTGGTAAAACCATATTTTTGTCATATTCCACAGGAATTGGATAAATGTATAGGTTCCTGTAGCAGACAACAAAAGTAACTTTTTTATTAATTTGAAATGATTAAGCATTTATTTTTAAATGTTAAATATTCTGAATTAATGTTCCCAGGGCTCATTTGATATTCTCTGTAAATAACTGCCGAAATAAATTATAAGAGTTGATTTCAAATTTATCGATTTCTTACATTTCCATCTTTTCTATATCAGTTATTTTTTCTTTATTTATGCCCTTGTTATTTACTACATCGCCAGTAGAGGTCTGAAAATATACTTTCTGTGATACCAATTATGTGTCGCCTCAGTTGAGCGACTATTAATGTAAATAAACAGCCCAAAAAGATTCCAGTCAAAACAGTTTTTTATTCACCTCACTCAAGGTTAATTTTGAAAAGCGAAATCATATCATCTGATCATCTAGTCATTACGAATTTACTCACAGATAAGCTGCTCTTGATGACTGTAATCTCGACGACCATTGTAATGAAACGGAAGTCACCATTAAGGCGAGATGAGCAGAAATGATGTCAACTGATACTAGTATAGTGGGTTCACTTTTATATCTTGAACTATGGACGATTGAACTACAATTGCAGCGTTATCTCTAACGATAACTTTAACATTTATACGTACATGGTGAAAGAACTGGAATGATGAAGGTTTAAAAATATCCCAAATGATAATTATGAAATTTATTACAGCCGAAACCCTCAAACCTTCATTACGATTGCCCGCATATCAAATGAGATTTTTTATAACGAAAATGTTATTATTAAAAGTGCGTTATTTGCTAACCTAAAACCGTAACATCATAGATCGTAATGCCGTAGGAATTTTATGGTAATATTCGTGGTATGGTGACAAATCGAAAAAAGTACTTATCACAATAGAAAATGTCAGTCCACAAATCTCTTCAAATACCAAATGGCAAAAAAGTTTGTAAGAAGTAAGTACTTTTTATATTTTTCAACTCTATGACCAACGCATTCTTACAACTCTCGTTTCACATCAACATTTTATTATAAATAAGGATGAGAATAAAACTGCATAGTGTTAAGTCATAAAATCCAAACATTTAATGGCCTTGTTTACGGAAAAGGCTTGGCCATGGTTATTACCGCTCTATCTAAAATGTAGCACCATTGGTAGCTATCGAAAATGGATAACAGTGTGTAAAATCGAAAAATCTTTAAGAGAAACTATCGAAATAGACCGATACAATGCTTGTCGATCTCAACTTGAAAAAGCGATCATTTTCTTAGGTACTCGTACCTACGTAATCTAAAATTCTTGCACACAAGGTACGACTGTTTTCAGAACAATTTCAATTCTAATCGCTATAATGACAAACGGGGCTGACGGCTTGAAGACTCCTCCAAAGCACAGAAACAAATTTAGAGTCAAATATATAATTCAAATCACACAAAATGACATTCATAGTACAGTGTTTCATACCCTATACCATTGGGCGATCGTCAACCGAACTAACCGCTATGCCATCAATCCCTCAGAACAATAATAAAAGATATATTTGATTGACTAAAATCATTCATGATATCAAATGCGTATTTGTATTCTATAATGTTTAATGACTCCCATTGTGTAGAATCCAAAATAATGTGTTTGCCAACATTGGTTAGTGTCAAACAATGGACACCATAGCGTTTGTTGTCATTAATGAAATATTAATGTCACGCTCCCTTAATGAATTTTGATTTATTTACGTTATAGAGTAAACAATTAACAAGGTAATTTGCTTACTTGTCCCTACAAATGAAAAATAGATTATAATTAAATCAAAATTCAACTGCGATGTTATTATCGGAAATAATTTTAAAACAAAAAAGAACGTCTTTGTGGATAGACAAATCAGCCTGCAATATCCTAATACAACTAGCAATAATTAGACAGAGTGACTTCTACAACCCACGACCCCCGGATCACGCAGCGGTGTTTAAACTCAACCAACAGACCACTAAATCGCTAAGTTGTAAATAAAGTAAATTAGAAAAAATAGTGAAAGTAGTAGTATTTATTGAGTACACTTGGTATATCAACACAACGCCATCCGATTTCAAGAGATATTTGACGTCTTAAATTAAAAATAAAACGTGAATGCGTTGTACACGGGTAACCGAACTACGATTCAATACACTCTTAGAAGAAATCGTTGCAAAGAAATCCATCAGAATCACTCGTAAATTCTATTGATAGGAACGAAAATAATCTCTAAAGGGATAGCAGTGAACCGTCCCGGCATCGTTCCTATTGTATTTGTGATCAACGGAATGCTTTTGTTGGATTTTAATGTCTCGTGGAATGTAATCTAGTAATGTATTGGAGAATCATCTTTTCGAAGTATTTTGTATTTTTTTTTATTATACAAAGTATGTACAGGACGTTCACCTATAGGTACACCTGACCATGACAGAGCGGCATTGATTGAGTTGAGACCAACAACTGATATACAGATATTTTGTTCTACATTAATGCCGCACTACGCCCGACACCCGAGACAACAGATACTCGAATTTTACTAGCTACAGTACCCTTATCCCGAAACACAGAAGTGCAAAACACTTCTATTTCATGGGACGATATCTGGTACTGCGGTGGTACCTACCTAGACGACTTAGTACCGAGTCTATCACAGATGGTTTTAGCAACGTCTCCGGGTAAAATGGTGACCCTAAAAAATAAGATGTAGTTAATCTGTTATTTATTAGAATATTATTTCATCAAAGCTCTTGAGTGAAATCAGAAAATAAGTGTCTATATATTATATGCAATTTGAAAGAAATCACATATGCTGTTATTTGGGGCTAGTTTAAAAGGTACCATATCCATTTATTATAATCCGAAGTTTTCGTAAAAGGTGACTAAGGTAGCTAATTCCTTTATGGTGCATACAAAAGCTCATCACCCAACAAGCTGTATAGTTGTGAAATGCGTCTTATAACTTTATTAATATTCTATCCTAATGCAGACTTCATCTATCACGATCATATATCGTGAGTTAAATATATATACTAAATATGACGTAAACACGGGACTGGTGTCGTTACTTGGCAAAAGTTGATGAAATTATTTTATACAATTAACGCCTTGGCTCACGAATCTCACGCTCTATGTCGTATGTGCGATTTTTAAACAAAGTGCATATTTTACTCTATGAGTCAGGGATATAGTATATATTTTGATAAATTTAAAAATTTACCTACACTTTATAAAAACACACTTTTGCAAAATCTTAATTGTGAGGAAGCCTTAATTTCAATAATTATTTACGTCATTTTAGTAATACTTCCGCACTGGTCTGAACTGAAGGGTAAGAAAGTAAATCAAATTATAACACAAATACCTTTTTATCGATCCCGTTTAGAATTACCGGAGTACTATTTATCAACAGTATCATTTTACTACTAAGCGGGTTTCCGCCTAAGTAGTTATACACTCAACTGTTTAACGATGAATATAATCATTGGATATTTGGTTGAATATTTAACATGTAAGCGTTTTAAAACCAAACAAAATCACTGCCTTCATGGTTAACTTTAAAAATCAATTTTCCACACGTAATTTATCAATAAATCTTTGATAATTTTGATAAATCATAAAATCAAATTAAGTCGTTACTTTTAACCACATGTTATATTTTGTGTATACTCCACATAATTTGCACTTATGACGGAATGGTTTCATCCAGCATGATGTTAAACGTTGACGATAAGCGTTTCCTATAAAAAAACATACACTGATTTATTTAAAACGGTTTTTTCTCGACAGCGGCTATTAAATGTCGGTGTAGTCACATAAAACGCAGCCACAAACCAAAACAGAGCTCTATAAGTTGACCTATATACATTCAGGGAACACGTGCTAAGTTGTTAATGTCGAAGATCGGCTGTGGCTCATTGGTGTGGACTTGTGCCTTCCAATGAGGCGGGTGCAGCTTCAAACCCTGCTTCGTGCCAATGTGCTATCAAATTTTTGAAATTATATGTGCGTTTTTCCGACGCTCTTACGATGAAGGAAAACTAACTAGTAATATTAAATATAGATATTAAGTAACCAGAGACAATGGTTATGATAACGATAAGAATAGGCTTTTATGCAACTCTATGAGAGAAGAACGAAAATTTAGGGAAATTACTGATTTGATTAGAAACATTAAGAACCAATAAGAGCTCCTTGTCTAGGCACATTTGAGAGACAACAGTTTATTCTAAATTTAAAGTAATGAAAACGCTTTTATTTGCAACCCAGATTTGGTAAAAGCTAATGGAGCTCGCAGTGTCGTCCTTCATATAATTTTATTCCCGTAGTACTTGTCATAATTCCTCAAAGAGCCTTGCCCTACTTTTAAACGTAATGTCCGAGAGACCGTTCAAGATCTCTTCTAAAACAATTTACTAATTTACGACCTTACTAATTGGTTAACCATCATGAGCGCGGTTTGGCAAAAGGTTAATAAAAATTGAAATATGTACGTTCTATCCGATAAGCTGCCAAAACAATCACATTGCAACATTAAATAAAGTACGCAATAAACTTATAAAATTCAAATTTAGAATTTAATGATCCTCAATATATAATATTATTGTCCATATATTTCATAACTATATTAAAGATTATTTTCTAAATACAAATACTTCGTGTAGTAAAAGTACATATTTCATATTTTTTATTATTAAAAAATAATACATAAAAATGTAAACACACAAAGTTAAAAGCTTTATTAGTTTTATTACCCATATATTACTAAAAAATTCAAAGAAAAATAAAACCCTATACAATGGCGTATACATAATTAAACCTTCACAGTATACTGTAGTTGTTAATTAGAAAATCACAATGTCAAACCGTCACAAATGAAATACTATTTAATGGTTTAAATCAACTATATGGCCTTAAATTTCTTTAGAATTTCCCTAGTAAAGTTTCGTGACGAGTCTATCTGACCGTTCAATGTCAAGGCTCTTACTAAATAATGTTAAGCACATGCTAGGTTTCGAGCCAATTACTAGTCTGCCACGAACTAAAAAGGGAATTGAGTGTAACTATGGCCATTATTATCATTTTTATTATCTTTAGTCTGCTATATATATATTTATGCACTGTTATTTTAACTTTAACACAATGAATGGATAAAGTAGATAGACGCAACTTATCATCAGTTTACGTATCTGCCTAGATATCTGCTAGCTTACTAAGCCTAAGGTTAACCATACTGGTCTTTCTGGAGTACCCACTAGCAATGGATTTGTTAATGTATATGGCATTCAGGATGCGAAACGGTGTCTCTTCAACCTATCGCAGTCCACTGCTGGATATAGGTTTCTCCCATTTTGCGCCAGATATCCCTGTCCTCCGCTTTTCTCATCCAGCCTCCGCCAGCGACGTTTCGCAAGTCGTCGGTCCATAGGGCCGGAGGGTGTCCTATGCTACGCTTGCCAAGACTCGGTCTCCACTCCAGAACTCGTCTGCTCCAACAGCCATCGGTTCTGCGACAAACGTGACCAGCCCACTGCCACTTAAATTTTTTGCGAAACGGTAAAATGGAGTAAATATTTAGCATTTTATTAACTCTTATGAAAATTCTGCCTTTTTAGGTTACCTACCTTTTAGATGCAGCAGATGTATAATACAGCGAACACACCCAACCCAATAACGAGCAAGGTTACCCTTGTTTGCATCGAGATTACTAAAGGGACGTTTATACGCATTCATGATACGCAGCCATCAATTTACCCACATGTACTCATTGTCCTCTTGAAATATAATACAGGATTAATCCTTCAATGAGCATACAATAATTGTCCAATTGAGATACTTGAGTCATACAATGTGTGATAAGTGTCATTGATAGTTTAATAGCTTTGTAATGGAGTGGGTATCGTGTAACAGATATGTATATTTACTTTGCGGGAAACATATTGGTTGGCATAATGATGATGAGCTCCCCAATCAGCAAGTTAAAGAGGCAGTGGGAAAGTGAAGTATGACGTAGAAGCAAATGGGGCTGGAGTCCCTAACCCAATGGTTCGACGACTTGCGAAAGGTCGCTGATGGAGGCTAGATAAGGAAAGCTGAGGACCGGAATATCTGACTGCAAAATGGGAGTAGCTATGTCCAGCAGTGGACTCCAATAAGTTAAAGAAAAAATAATGATTATAATATTGCGTTTGTCTTTACATGGTTGAACTATTCTTCTATCACTGCTTGAGAGCATTTGGAAAGTTATATTGAAACAGTGCGTAATGGCTCGTCGCACGGTTAACTGATTTGTAGAGTTCGATTGCCGCAGAATTAAGTAATAAATAAATGTCTTTAAGTTTTCTTGACTTAACTTGATTATAATTGGTGACTTTATTTTAAGAAATATAACGAAAATCACTGTTCCATCTTAAAACACGACGAATAATTTGGAAGCAATAACAGCACTCTACCTAGTCACATTTGAGTGCCAACAAGTTATTCTAAATTTAAACTGAATCGACGCGTCGTCTAGTCACAACATTATTCATCAGCTAAATAAACGTTGGTTGCAGAGCAAACGGGACCGCTGACCCGTGCCGCTTCCTCGCTTCCGTTCCGCCAGAATGCTCCCTAATACACGTCTGCGAGCACTGCTCCGCATACCACTTGCATTTCAATTTTAATTATTTTTCTCCCGCGTAGACAAATAAACAAAATATAGGTGGATTAAACAAGGAAATACAATAAAGGTTTTTTAAAGTATGTCCTTCGGAAGTTAGGTAAATTTTATTCAAAGTATCTGCAAGAGAGTGGTGTCTGTACTGGCAGTATGACAGATTACTAATCATAAGAATTGACGGAAATATTAATCTGAAAATGAAAGTTGCAATATCTAATCCACCTGCATATGACATGTCACTAGAACATAATATGATTATTCGAATAAGTGTTGGTAATTTACCGCCTACCAACGTTTCAAGTACCTTCCGTTATCGTTCACGAGCGGCAGCCGTGACCAATGGCCTAACATGCCTTGGTACGGACCAATGAAGGCATAACAACTATTAAGTATTTAACTTGCAGTGTAGACAGATACCTACTCAAATTAAAACAAACTGGAGAAGTTATTTTCAGCCGAAACCGTACATCTTCCATCAGAATTTGCTTAATTGACAAGACTTACTATACACACTCCCCAACAACTTCTTCTACATGCGTCTTCCAGATGCTGCCTTTGAATCTAGCCTAGATGAAGTGGTAATTTATTAGGACAGTATAAATTGTTTATACCATATAAAGATTATTCAAATCTTAAACGTAGCGTTCATTATAGGAACGGAACTGTGAAGCGAACGACGACCCCAAGTCCCGTTCGAGCGGCCTCAGAAACCAGCCATTAGTGCCTTGAAATCAATTTTCAAATGAAAGAATCGTGATACTGTGAAATTTAGCGTTTAATATTAGGTTTTGCTCTAGCAAGTGAACTTATAGCATTCAACACTCGTCGGTGTTTGAATGATGTACATATAAAAATCATTGCTCATATATACGTGGACGTTAGAGTTGACATATAAGAGAACTACCGAGCAGCACTAGCGTAGAAGCGGTCTTCTTGAGTTTTAAGGTGAAAGTCGGTAAGACACAATACATAGAACAAATAGTCGATGGGGTGGTATAGTACTCGAGTGGCGTCTATGACACTGCAAAGCCTTTTTCTTTTTTGTGTTTTGGTATGAAGAATGTGTAGCAATTAAAATTACCCAGTTTATAAGACCTAATATCAGATTCAAGTGACGGAGAATAATAACTTTATACAGTTTTTGGTTGCCTTCAATACTGATCTGTTTTGGTCAGGCGTATCACTTACTTAAGAGTACTGGCCGTCCCATTCATTAAATATCATATTATTATTATAAACATATATAATAATATATGTATAGGAGTATAAAGGCAGACAAATTATCCCAATAAAAATGTGATCCTGAGAAAAATTATAAACCATTTACGTGGGAAAATGGCGTGAGGATTACAGAACTGGGTCATACTGGTGTGCCAATAAACGGCTGGTAGAAGATTGGAGTTGCTTTTATCACTTTAGCTCAGGATATTAATGCACATGGAGGGAATTAACTACGCGTTAACCTCAGAGCGTAATAAATAGGCTAAACATATGAGTTATTATGCATGTATATGTATATGTACCTATACAGGTTTAAAGTAATTTGTCATAATAATATACGAGTAACTGTTCCGTGAAACAATACTATTAGTACTTTATTATTCCGTATACAGAAAAGTATATGTAGACAAAACTTTTAGTTCTTTTTAAGTATCCTGAAAAAATAAGATGGTTCGATGGCGTAGCGCTAGTCGAGCAACTCCTTAAATTGTCGGTAATATGATGTAGTAATATATACTATAACCCATGCTTAGGAAGACACGATATGCCCTTGGTCTCGGCATCAATCTATGATAGGAAGTCATTCACTCACTAATGCGGACCCAAAATGTTGAGTTACACCCCAATTTACCATATCTGTGAAAGTCTGTGCCCTGCAATTAGTCATTAGGGACACGTTGATCGAAAACGACACTGTATTCGTATTTCAAAAAAAAATATACTTTTTTAATAATAAATTTGAATCATATTTCCAATGTTGAATGGAAAAATTTCTTGGATTTTAAAAATAGATCTACCTAAACAAAGTTACGGACAGTTGACGTTTAATACGGCATACGAGTTCCAACTCCATATACCAAAGTTATTTATAACATGTTTCTTTGGAGACACCCATCAACTGAATTTGATATATGAAAGCGTTATGTCACAGCGTCTCGCTGTCAGTCAAGATCTGGCGATTGTCCCTAGGCGGACCATGCTATTGTCTACTTTTGTATGGTACAAGTCTTCAAAGTCGGGGATAGCGAAACTAGAAACTAGATCGTGCTACTTTTTTGATTAATCATCATTATAAAAATTCCCTTTATTCATTATTAAAATACATATTACTTCATAGTATAAAACAATGTCGATGAATTTTCGATCGTGATTTGTATGGAGGCTTGTACATTTTCCAATCTTTGTTGGCGTCACAATGGCAGAGCAGCTAGCGCTTTTGTTTGACGATTAGTTAACTATTGAAGCGGTCACCAGAAGGGTGACCCGAAAGAAATATTCCGAGACCCTTCGTTATTTAGCTGCTAGATCCAAGCTACTATATATATCAGTATAGTAACTGACAACCTCTAATCTGTGATCAACTTAAGCGAGTTATTTTCAAAAAAAAACCTTTTTGTTTAGAAAATAAAGCAATGTTATACCACGCCGGGCCGCGCTCTTACGTGACTTAATGAAGCGATTTTAGCTTATGTTTCACTACGGAAGAATATTTGATACCGCGGGGAACAGCATGTATAAATCTAAATATCCACCAACATTCACACAGCGCCATCTACCTCTATTTAAGCAATTAGCATGTACAATGGATACTAAACATACTTTATTTATTTACTCATATGTACTTTTATTAGTACCACCAAACATATATAGGTACATATAAAAACCCTGATCTATGCAAACAGACATGATCATGCACATAAACATATGTACAGTCCGGGAATCAAACCCAAAACCTTTACGTACACCACATGGATCATTATAGAAGCCGGAAGACCTAGTCCATCATCAGATTATACGTCTTAAATAACAAAATTATTAGTTTTCTAGTTTTATATAATATGATCTGTTATACGTTTTCCTCTGTCGCCACACTTCGGCAGATCAAGAGCCTACGGTTGACAATAGCATATTAATATTCAAGCAACACCATTCTTGGCCGAGGAGAAATCCGTACCTTTAAAATGGTAATTGTGTACCTTCCACTCGGCGGATTGACTCTGATTACGTGACTCACTTCCTTCTTGCATTCATCAACTATGTTAGGACAGGAAAGCAAAATGATCAACATTGAATTGTAAATTTTTTGTTTTAACTACCGACAAATGTCAAGTAACGTTTAAAATATCGTCATCATCAGCTCATTAAACGTCCCCACCGAGGGGCAAGAGGCTACTTGTATAGCGTCCTAGTCGCCTAGCGCCTTAGTCGTCCATGCGGGCCCAGTGCGTATTAGTCGACTTTACGCGCACCTTTTTTAACAGAAATTCATCAAAATTCTAGGCCGTCCTCATCTGGAGCCTTAATTGCCATACTTTATACTTCAATAAGCACATGTTTTTAAAAATCTAACTTTTATCATCTATTAATTTTTTTACATAAGAAGCTCATGTATCTTGTTTCCAATCATCAATTGATCTATAAAATTCAACATCATGTCATGCTAATATAAGCCTTAAGATGTGCACTGCTAAACATAAGCCTTACCCTTAGGTCAACAATAAACTCACTAGATGCAAAATAGATTTAGAATTAGCGCGATCCTATATCTATGTAATGCACAATCACGATGAAACGTCAACCAAAAATGTCCGAGCCCCATGATACATACGTATAGTTATTTTTATATTTAGATCGTAAAATTATTCACTTAACTTTTGACCTTATCGCGTCATAGAAAGAGTACGAAATCAAATGCACAATCACACTACTGTCATTATGACTACATGTCATGCGAGCGACGTTGTTATGAATGAAAATTTTGTCTAACTAACGCGATGGGCAGACTTTGCCGTAGACTCTGTTTGAGTGAGGTTGTGGATCAAGTTCGTATTATTTTTATCTAAGACCTTCCCCCAATAACTTCCACTCAGAATTTGTCTAACATTCGCCCTTTCTTAAGGTCATCTGACTATATTGTGGATGTCTCAATATAACATACAATGATGTAAAAAAGTATGGATTCGTGATATGCTCACAAAACAATCGAAAAAAGTGTTCCGAATGCAGTGACAGCACACACACATATTTCGAATTTCGAACACATTTACCTAAACAAAAGAGTACAAACTGTACTCTCTTCGGCGGTTCGTTTTGAGTCACTGATGGCGTATCTACCCTTATATATACAGAATATCATTGATAACTGATAACGTATGAAATATTAACTTGATTAATCTATTATTCGTTGTATGATCAAGTGGCCGCTTTTTATACTTTAGTCACATGTCACGCAACTGACACTTATAAGATGTGAATTTGATTATTCTCGCACGAAATATTATTTTTTATGTAACCTAACAACGCTATTCACGTTTAAGAGATCAAAAGAATTCTCTGTAGTACATTTCATTTTGTGTACTTATATGTGTATTTTTGACCTTCTCTTTCAGGCACAAGTTATAAAAGCTTTGATGTGTACAGATGGGTATCAATTAGGTGATGATGGAACCAGTTTAATCTTTATAGAAGTCTATATTGCTTTGATGTAAAAGTCAAAGCATTTTTTATTATAATTATGATAAGAAGCTTAGTTTTAATTGGGTAATATTATTTTTTTAACCTTGGTTGATATTCATTTACGTACAGCTCAGAGAATTTTATAACATTATTATACGATACTGAGTCGTCTAGGAAGGTACTACCACAGTGCTAGATATTGTCACAGTACCTAGTAAAATTACCGGGTATAAAAGGCCTAACATCTGTTGTCTCGAGTGACGGGTGCAGTGCGGCATTGGTGGAGGATAATCAGAAAGTAAGTAAGTTTATATTTATTCAGTGAAACAATAACAAAATACAGTAAATCACAAAAAAGAAACATAAAAAATGTTATATTCTTTTGCATTAAAAAAATAGTTTCACTGAAAAGGCACGTACTACTTAAAAGTACGTACGTACTTCGGCCGGCAACGCATTTTATAGCTCTTTTGGTGTTGCAAATGTCCATGGGTAGCAGTATTCACTTTCCATCAGGTAATCTATCTGCTTGTTTGCCCCTATCCTATAAAAAAAACTCAGCATATGTCAGGTAACACGAGGCGCCTCGACGTTGGTCGGACGACGATCGTTGGTCTCCTACAATGCCGCTCTGTCAAGGTTAGGCGTATCACTTACCATCAGGTGTGCACCGGCCTGTACACTTATATTTTTTACCGTTAGCAGAAATCATGACTGTAAATCTATTTTTGTAAGATAGCGTAGCATTGTCGAATTGTAATGTCATAACTCTATTCGTTATTTAAAAAATGTACTATAATAATCAAATAATGCAATTTATGTTTCATCATCATCATATCAGCCACATGATTCCACTGCTGAATATAGGCCTCCCCCAATAACTTCCTATCGTACAGGAGGGGTTTGGACCATAGCTCACCACCATAGTGTTGATGGGCAGCCAGTGCCTCGTTTGTTAATCAGCAGGATGTACAACGTGCAGGTGAGGTTGGCTTGGATCCCAAAAGATGTTTGCTGAGACCCTTTACATCTCATTTATGTTTACTATTCATAAATACATTATAGAAGACACGTTCTGTCATTCATATATAAACAATTAAGTATTATTTTATCATGTACCTCAATGATTTTATCCAACACCCATGACGTTGGTAGCTCTGAAAACTCATCCCCCGCAGTTCGGTTTGACCGACTTCGTTGGCTTTGGTCCAAAGTTATACAGAAACTGCATGAGACAAAGCCTAAAAAATTTCTAAATTTAATATTCAAACGTTAGGACTACATTTTTGTACAATTTCATATTTTTCATATTTGCTTTATTTTATTTCATCATCAGCTCATTAAACGTCCCCACCGAGGGGCACGAGCCTACCCGTATAGGGTGATTAGGCCTTAGTCGTCCACGCGGGCCCAGTGCGGATTGGACGACTTCACACACAACCTTCGAATCTCTTCGCAGGCGTGCATGAAGGTTTTCTCACGATGTTTTCCTTCACCGTAAGAGCGTCGGATAACGTACATATTTTTCGAAAATTCGAAAATACATTGGTACGTGTCGGGATTTGAACCTCAGCCCTCCCGGTAGGAAGGCGACAGTCCACACCACTAAGCCACCGATTATTGATTGATTATTTTATTTATCGTTGTATAAATATGTTATCATCATTAGATCACCAGCCTACCCGTAAAGGTTGTGTATAGTCCTTAGTCGTCCACGCGGGCCTAGTTTGAATATGCATTGGTACGTGGCAGGATTTGAACTTGCACCCTCCAGATTGGAAGTAAACATCCCACACTAATGAGCTACCGATGTTCAATGATATATTATGTCACTTATTGATTGTATTCTTTGAAATTTTTTGTATTTGCCTTCCGAAGTACGGAATCATCTTTCTTTTAAGACAATCAGGTGATTTAGCAATATCCTGGGAAAAGTGAACTCCCCGCAGGCTTCGAACCCACAACCACGACAACTCAGCGATCTAAAACCAACGTTCAGACCACGAAGTTATTTCTAGATTATCATAGAAATAATAGTATCTAGAACTATGTCCTTTCCTCAACCTCGCGCAAGCTACTCTACCGTTCCAGAGCTCAACTAAAAACCATCTTGGCCGCAAACCAAACCGTCGAAGGTTGTCAAAACCGTTCATTATTACGTCCGCGTTTTTTAGTTATTAGCACTTGACGTCACACTGGATTTAGTGCCGTGAAAGATGGAGTTTGTGTAAAATACTGAACGCAGAAGGCGTGAAATATAATCTTAATGATATCATACGTATCAGTACCTCTTTACATTGATACGTATCAGTAGTATACGTATCAATGTAAAGAGGCTACGTTCATATGAACGTAGCCTCTTTACATTGGCGCCACAAAATCTTATAGGAGATGTTTGAATATCCAACCACTTAGGTTTTAAATTTGCAACAATTTCCTGACCTACATCAAGCTTTATTAGAACCATATTTTCAATTGTTTAGATATTAATAAAAAGGTATCGTGGTAATACGTAATAGATTGAGTTGAATGCTCAAAATAACAAAAGTTTAATTGTTATTAGCTATTAAACATACTCGTACGATTGTGAGCTGAAAACCTACTTTTTCATAATGATATTACTCAAAATTCTATTTATTTTAGTATTTTCTATTGACAGTTAATTTTACTCTTCCTTCTTTTTTTCATTGTAATAATTTCATAGGCATTTCATTCGTTTATTTAACGATCTGTGACTCAAAGATAATACGCAATATCACTACGAGTTCTCAGAGACCTAAGTGGTATAATGGGTGTAATAGGTAGACCAATTTGCTGAGCACTAATACTGCTGGGAACTAATCAGGAAGTGCTCGTACAAACATATGTTGGGATTATTGGCACTAAAGGCAGCAGCCGGTTAGTGCATTTAACTATTTGTATCCGTTTGATAAGGTGACTAATACATACGTTGTTTTAAATAAAAATACCGTAGTAATACTTTGATTTTAACTCTTACAAACAAAAAGAAAATTTAAAAACATATTATGTACCAATGACTCTATACATACCTACCTTTATAATACATAAAAAAAAAGATTATTTTAAACGGCAATACCTATGCATTAAGCATGGTTACCTCTTTATTGATTGTTATAATATCCTTTTTAAAAGTTAAATAAAATAATTTCACTAAATAATGTCGTATAAATATAATCACTAATATCACATATCATATTCATTTTTAACAAAGAAAAAAATACAAAAAGCCTAAGTAGTTCTTGGTAGTAAAATGGTAGTGTCAGTTTTGTTTTATATAACAAAATGTGTGTTGTTTGATTGATTTTAATGTTATAATGATGAATTATTAGCTATCAAGTATTCTCGAACATATATAGTGTAGAAAAATTATACAAAACAGTATTACGATCAATCTCCGAAATTCCGCGTAATGTTTCATTAAAGTGCCATATAAAGGAACATTCATGAGGAAGACTGGTCATCATTTATTTCATCAAATATTGAATATAATATTTTACTCGACACTTGTTATACATATCTGTAAACAGGACGACGCTCGCCCTATTTGAAGAAAAAAGTATACTCAGTGGACAAACGAACAAATAAGGCTGGCACTTTTTTTCAAACATGGAGCAGTGAAATCATGCATTTATCTGGCAAAAAACATGTAAGTGCACAAACAATTGCTAGCTTTAATCAATAATTCACATGTACGGAAAACGTAATGAAGTCCGAGCCAAGTATTCGGCGTCATTCTATACGGATTCCTTAACTTTTTGCCAATGTCTCTGGCCTGAAAACAAGATACATGCTATATGCCAATAAAATCTCAGCAAGCCAGACTAATTCTGTATTTTAGAATCATTAAGATTTAGTATGTTTCCCGCCGGCGGGGGCCATCGTCGCGTGTCCCTGTAGGTTCGCACAGTCCCTATTCGCGTAACCGGCATGTGCCGGGCCGCTTTTCTCCCCAAACATATGTTAGGCTATCAAGCCCCCCCCGCAACGCCCTAAGCCGAGGTTCGAGTCCCGTTCGGGGACGCCCTTAGGCTCGTTGTGTAAATATTAAGGCTGAGAGCCATCTGCGCTCGCCACTTGCCCGGTGAAGCTGTAAAGGCCATCTGCGGCCAACAGCAGTAGTCAGTTCGACACAAAAAAAAAAGATTTAGTATATTCCTGACAAGTTTTAGTAAAATATTTGCTCTCTTTTGATGACAATGGCCATAATTCTTAATTATTTGTTAATAATAATATTTACACATGCTATAAAATAAATACAATTAAAATATGCAAAGAAAACTACAATTGTTTTTTAAACGACACAGATATAGGAATACAATATATCTGTGATAAACTACTTCTTATGATTAAAAAACTGTCATATCCTTATTGTTGAATCTTTATTCAAAGGGCTTCTCTCTAATAAAAGTATGCCAATCTCGAAATCCTTTGTTCTTCTATAGCATTCCAATAGTCTGACAGCCCTATGCGCACAGGATACCCTCGTTGTCTCCGTCCGTCACTCAATTGTGGGGGCCGTCGCCTATTTTTAAGTTCGAGATCCTTCTAATAACAGTAAGTTGCCACCCGCGGCTACCAGAATAACCTACTTAAAATAGACATCAGCGTGTGATAATAACAAATGTGGTTTCTTGAGCAGTATATGAATTATTCTAAGCAACTCCATGACTGTATGAATAAAGAAATCATTAGCGCGCGTTGGTCGTGTCTTGATTCTAAATTAGTAACTACGTATTATTTTGTACCGTCAAAGCTTGCATGCACGCGTAAGAATCATTCACTACAAAGGTTAGCTTACGTAAGTGTATGGCTTACAGAAAGCATAAGTCATACGACTGGTTTATTTTAATAGATATTAAGTCTCAAGTAATTTAAATAGTGCCTTTGTTCTGAAGACGTCAGATAAAGCTTAATGATATTGTTAATATCATAAGTTTTGTCAAAGCCATACGAAAAATATTTAATGGCCTAATTCAATTATGTATTACATTATTAATTTTATTGGGATGTTGACTATGGCATATCATTTTAAAGAGAAATCTGAAACGCTTATTGTAAAATGAACCTATTACATTGAATACCTCAAACCACTGATACGATTATACGCTCTGTCATGATCAGACGTATCACTTACCACGAGGAGAGCGTCCTGACCGTTCTGGTCACTTAGTATCATAAAAAACATTCTATCGTCATAGAAAATGTATGGACATAACTTTTAACAATACAAAAAAATGGCGCAGTTGATCTGTCAGTCAACATCCCATAGAAGAAATTCTTATTTTATACAAATTTATCCAGTAAGAACATGAACGTTTATCCCTATAGCTATGCTGTGGAAGAACCCCCTGCAGTAGGACGTTATAGGCTTATAATAAATATATATATATATATATATATATATTATATATATATATATATATATATATATATATACTAGAATGCAAAGTCAAACACGTGTGTTTATTGTTACAAAAATATATATATAAGTATTTTTATCCGTTGTTTGGTACCCATATTTCGGGCTAAAAGCTTAGTTTGGAGCTAGATCGCGCTGTGTGAATGTCAGTGGATATTTATTTATATTTACACAAGGTTCTAAGTAATTAGTTTCAATACTCATTTCGTTTGTATTGTAAATACAATACAGTCGGGCCCATGTAATTTCCATCCGGAACTCAGTGTACGGCTTGGCAATGATATCCATACAATGAGCGGAGACCGCGGGTCAGTGGATCGGAAACCACAGCAGTCGGGCGGAAATACCGTTAACAATACTCGATCTCAACGTTGCGCTTGTAATTTTGGTTCTGTGACGGCTAAAGGGTAAAGAACAGATAAATGGTCATTGACACGCTATGGATCTAAGTCAAATTCAAAATCTTTATATTCAATTTAGGCTTGCTATAAGCACTTGTGATTAAGCAATGGATTTTGTATTGTCTTTGCGTGATAACCTGCGAGCGGATGGCATTATTTATAATGCTATGGTATATTTCGATGAAGGACAACTTAATCACTCTCTCTTTCCTTAAAATATATTAACTACTTACTAATTTGTGAGGTATAAAACTTTCTCTACTCTAAATCATTGACGTATTTGATAATAACCCTAAATTTAACTTGCACGTGACAAACAATTGAAGGTGGATCGAGTTTGTTTCTGGATTGACGTCAACATTTATGGGGTTTTCTATGTTTATTATATAGTCACTCTCAAAATGCCTCGTCTTTTAGCATAGTTTGGCTCTCTGTTAACTATATTTATATGTAACTATATCTGTCTGAGTAGAACCGACAACCGCAGCTAGTATAATATATTGTCAAAGGTAGTACGTACGTAAGTCTGTACGTCTGTTTACAGTACGTTTGTTTATCTAATGTGCTCTTATTAATCCAAACAATGAAACGAAATGACTCAGAAAGGTCATGAGCATTTCCATTATTTTATTTAAATGCACATGAAACTGTCAGCATTTGTACAATAGTATTGTCATGTGGATTGTTGATTATACTCGATGGATTTGAATGCTAGAAACTATAAGGAAATAGGGCAAATGGGTATTGACCGCCAATGAGACCTTAAAGCACCTGGATTCCCGGCGTTCAAAGGGTTAAAACATTGCCACAAATTTAACTTTTTTATCAAAATGGATATTTACTTCGATAACATAAAATGAAACACTTTTCTGTAGTTGCAATTTATCTTGAAATACTTTTTTCTTTTTTCACATATATTCCCTAGGCATCCTGCCTAGGTATATATGTATAGCGATAAGACATTTTCGATCGTCAATATAATATTGAATAGCATATTTGCAGACCGGTTTCCAATCCAATTACCTTTTTACGGCGATGTTCTCATGCTAACAACAAATCTAAATTGCCTAGGTTTTTGCATCATGTCTATCCGGTAGGTCATTGCCATTATCGTATTATTTTTCGGACCCATGTTATAAAATTTTAATGTTTCTATGAAAAATTATTAGAAAAAGAATTGGCAAAATAAAATCTTTATTATTATTTTATTTCATTTAATCATAATAATGTTTATTTATTCAACAACAACATAGAGTTATAAATACATATGCACTTACAATCTAAATTCACAAAAAGATTATTATATGTAAATAAAACTAACTAATCTGATTATTCATCTGCGTCTGAACTAGGTTAATAACTAACCTGAATCTCAGACGACAGCGCTCATCCCTAGGAAACAGTTTGGTAAGAAGTATTTGAAGACTTACAATCGTGAATAAGTGCAAGAACATTTTTAAATAATATAATACTAAACCATAAATAAAATGAAAGCAGTATAAAGGTAAATAACTGAAATTACATGAAATGGAATGAGCCACCTGGTGTAAAGAATGTAAATGAGTGTGTGAGTGTAGGAGGGTGAAATTATGTGGTTTTAATATTCCAGTACTTAATAAGAATTTTTTAAATTTTAAAACAAAATATTTCACTGGTTATACATTTAACAGCCTCTCTGAATCTTCGTATTGTAGGGATTTAAGAAAAAACATTGTTATGTTATATTTGCATTCTTTCCTACTTAAAGGATATATGTTTGTTTCTTTATTTATTTTATTGTATAAGTATGGTCCCAAAAGCAAAAGAATCTATTAGTAAAATTATGTTTGAAAGCTGGAATTATACATACTCTATCCCATCGTCTTTTGTCTTTATAATTAGGATTATAGAGAATTGTTACATGCTGTTTCATTACGATGGCTAAGATAAACAATTGCCTAACTGTTAATACATCACACGCCTGATACAGTATTTTCGTTGGGAAGTGTATAGGCCGGAAAGTAGATACTTTTAAAATAGCTTTTTGGGCAACTTCCAGCTTCATCAGTGCAGATTTCGATGCACCACCCCAACTAGTTATTTAATAAGATAACACTGATTCCACCAGTGCAACATATACTCTTCTTAGAAGTACTGCATCTTCAATATACCTTAACTTTTTAAATAAAAATATAATATATTATCGTATAGTGCTAATATATCTATTATGTCTTAAAGTTTAAGCAACAATCAAGCATTACCTAAATACTTAAGTGATTGAGTTTTTGATAAAACTGGGCAATCACAGTATGTTTTATCCAAAAAATTACAGCTATGTGCAATTAAATTAAACTAATCACATACATTTGGAATATGACGAGTAGAAAAAGCAATGTAGTTGGTTTTTTCTACGTTTAAAGTTAAAAAATGTTCATCCAGTAATTGACATAATGCATCAAGACCAGACTGAGCAAAATTGTAAACATCTTTCCACGATCCAGCGGAAAATAATAGTTCTGTATCATCTGCAAACGAAATTATTCTCCCCTGACAAAACTGAGTATTGCACAGGTCATTGACGTACACCAGAAATAACGTAGGGCCTAAGATAGACACCTAAAACCTTTTTGTTGGAGTCCATTTCCTTAACTATCTATTCGGTCAAATGATGTACAGCTTCATCAGCTGATTTGCCTCTTTGAAATCCAAATTGATTTTTTAAAGAAGTTTATTTCGTTCGAGGTAGTCAGTAAGTCTCTTATTAATTAGTTTTTCCAATACTTTTGACACTGATGGTAAGAGGGAAATAGGCATATAGTTTTATACAATCTTTTTTCCCCAATTTGTGAATTGGAAAGATAATTGCCCTTTTCAGGAGTTCTGGGAAAATGCCATCTCTGAAACATGACTGAAACATATGAGTAAGTAATGGGACGAATATGTCTTTATATAGTTTCAGAACTTTATTAGGAATTAATCCCAGCCAACAGAACACGTTGCCTCCAGAACCATGATAGTACGCTCAACTTCCTCTGTATCTGTGTAGTTCTAAATGTATCTTATTTATTCATAAGGACCATACCACATAATAGCGCTCACGATGTAGGACGAATCCGACCAAATAAAGAAGACAATAGTCACAGGAAGCTTTTGTAATAATATGTCGCTTCCGCTGTTTGTACGTCACAGCAAAGTTACACACCACTTTCAAATGTCAACCATTGTTATTCTGTAATTACACCCATTCATTATAAAAAAAGTCGTGACAAAATTTATTTTAACGCTCTATTTTTAATGCGATGACATTGATATTAATTTGTTTGGAGATATATGTTTACATATTCTATGCTGTGCCTGTACCCCGCAGTGCGACGTTATAGGCTGATGTTGATTTGACTTACGCAAAATCATAAAAAGATTCACAAAAGAAAAGTGGTTCCATTGTGCTATCTTTTTTTCTTTTGAGATATCTTTTTAGCGAAAACAGAAATCGGATTTCCACTTATTACGATATTGAATGTATCCGAATAAATTAGTAATATTAATTAATCTCAAGTTATAAGTACGATATATGTACGTTATCCAAAGGTTTCGTTTAATTCTTCTCTCTTAATTATTTGTTACATATTAAATATAAATAAATACCATTATAAACTCTAAATAACTTAACACGTCCAATTACTATTGAACTTAAAATCAAACAAATCAACAATTAGCTTAGCAGTAAATATGGAAACTCCTAAACATTTCTTGCTATTTAAAGAAACTGTCAATGAAGCTTCAAAGTTCCTTGACAGTCAACACATTTAAGTGAAAGAGTAAAATGTGAAAATAACATAAGAACTTAGAAAGTTTTAATAGTGATTGACAATACGAAGTTTCTTGCTTTGATATGCTTACACGATTTATTGTGACACAATGAACTAAATATGAAATGGTAAACTATACATAATGCATTTTCATTTTCATAACTATTTCATCTGGACCACAGATTTCCCAATACAGGAGATGGGGCAAGCCGCGTTAAAAAGTGCGACAAATGTATGCTCAACGAGCATACACTGGCTATAGTTTACGCTCCGTGAGACGAATGAAGACGCACGAATTTTAGAAGAAATTACCGTTTTTTTTCCAAAATGCCATTCTGTGCAATTGTAACATGCCATCATCGCAGTGAATCAGTAAAATTTACCAAGAAATATAATATCTTTTCACAGGTAAGAATTGAAAAGTAATTGCGACACTGGGACTGCCCATAAACTTGGCGGCTTGTCCAGTCTAATTGTTATTCGGATGTCTGTGATCTGGACAAATTCCAACGACATACCTAACACACAAAATAGAAGATCACGTTCTGGCGCGTGCCATTTAATTACATATTTTAGATTGACCGATACAAACACGTGACGCATTTCATATAAGTCGTAGTTCAGTAAACATGTGTCACTATTAATAGGGAACTTTTCACTTCATCATCATCAGCTCATTAAACGTCCCCACCGAGCCGTAAAGGGTATATAGGCCTTAGTCGTCCACGCGGACCCAGTGCGGATTGGACGATTTCACGCACACCCTTGAATCCCTTCGCAGGCGTGCGCAGGTTTCCTCACGATTGTTTCCTTTACCGAATGAGCGTTGGATAAACGTACAGATCGGAAGGCAACAGTCTACAACTCTACACCAGCCACCGACGCTCTTATAAGATAATTCTTAATATTTTTCGATTAGTTTAGGACTTTCATTCAATGTTGCATAAGTTACTTATTTTGTAGTTGCAAAATTCTTTGTAACATCCTCAAATATCCGAATACAATCCGTTTTCTGTGGCAACAACCAATCTAATGTGCTTACTACGATTTTTTTCAGAGTATTATTTCGATTTGCCTGATTGTGAGAGTCTTTTATAACACACAATCAGAGAAAATATTGTCACTTTCATCGTACAAAACTCAGCTCGCGGAATAATGACCAACAGATAATGATACAAAGCTGAACGATATAACTATTATTTCACCATTAGAACTTCCTCGACTTATTTTGTCAAGACTAAGGTGATCATGTTTCGGTATTATAGTTTCATATCACTAGCGTACGAATTATTAAATTTTGATTAGGACAAAAAATCTGAGGATTTTTCTTGGCAATACTGCTCGGCACGATTCATTTAGGCATTCTTTTTTGGTTCACATTTTAGTGATGTAGTGTCTGTTTTTTTAAGTTCCTAAATCTTTCGTTATTACAGTTATGTTTTTAGCATAACTGTTTTCCGGGCTGAAAGATGAGACAGCCAGTGAAATTGTTGGATACTGTGACTGCGCCATGTTTAATGTTAGCTAATATACGTTGACATAATATTAAAAAATATAATAATATGGATTTATTGGCCATCTAAATACAACTTTGAAAAAACATAAAACACGTATGATGTGTATATAGCATGCTGTTGGGATATAATTTCTTTTGTGATGTAAGCAACTGAACCAGCCCAAATCATAAACGATTGATGCTTGCATTCCTTGGAATTTGGATCGTTTTCACCGTAGTTCATATTACTTTATCGACCGATTTCTGATTAACACGTGCCCAGCTGACAATTGATCAGACACGGCCACATTACAGTTTGTTAAATAGGTAAACGTGTTTTATGAACGTGACTAACTTACTCGTACAATGTAAAATCATACGTCGTCTCATCTTTAATAATAATGCAGATAATAATAATTATAAAGAATATGCACACCAATCTTAACTTATATAATTATAAGCAAGCTTATTTAAGTGCCTTGCACTCCATTAACCAGGAAATACCCTGAGCTTTCTTATACCCAGAAAATTGCTATCTCATCTAATCTCAGAATAAGGAAGAACCTGTATTCTGAGATCATGTTAAAGATACCACATTATTCACCGATTTTCGACAAGCATCAAAACTGTAGGCACAGTGCTGTCAGCAATGGTGCTACAGACAAAAATAATATTGTTTTGGCGATTAGTATCATTCGTTTTCCATAACCTACTCCTGATCTCTGCATCATGCCTTTGGCTTATAAGTGGTATCGTGGTGCAATGATTAGATTGGTGACATGGTTGTATAACAGTACAAAACCTAGATAGTTATGTTTTTAAGTGTGTTTCGCATTCAAGGGTAAGACGAGAATAAATAAATGAATAATAATAAAAATCAATTGTTAGAAGCTAATCTTCTATCTATCTACTGTGACTAGAATAGAAAACCTAGTGAAGTGTATATCAGACAGTAGCTGCCTGTTTGTCTACTCTATTTCATTGCTGATTAATAAGAAAGGCAATGATATTGCCTCGACGAAGAATTGACTCCATTTGCCATTTCACTTCAGTTTTTGGTTGCTAATTGATTAAGAAATTATCAAACATGTTGACCCAACCGTAAATTAAACCCGGAGTCTCTTACGTGTTCTGTGAGCTGCCATTTCCCTTGGAAAACAGTTGTTTTTTTGTTCTAGCCACCCGTCTAGATCAGGAGAGTATATTTACATCGCTAATTACTCTGGCGAGCAAGTAGCCATTATTATCTAGCCTTGAGGGTTCAAGCTGCAAGACTATTTCTGTACTGGACTGTCTCCCAAGTTTGTTAGGCAATCTTGAACTGAAACCCGAATGCTAATTTAAACATTTCCATTTAGCTTACAAGCTCTCTTTTGTAAATATAACACGCTTAGCTTTCTTCTGGGAGATATTACAAAAAATGTTTTAACTGCGCAACTTATAATTTTAAAATAGCTGAGTCTATTGAAGAAGTTTATTCTCTTTTTTATCCCTTTTACTTCAAAATGAGCATTTCCAAATTTCAGTTTCCTTGCTGTATTTTTATTTTGTTTTTACATTTTAGGAAAACTTACAGCTAATTTTATTTATGAAAAAAATGAATATAAATATTGAAGGCCATTTAAAAGTTTCCACACATGTAGTAAAATAAATTTAAACAAAAAAAAACTATATATAAAATTCTAATGTATCTATTTTCCAATAAATATTATCTTCGATTTTTAAAATGTACTTGTGAAGCTTTCCAAACAATATAACGCTAAGCATACCGAGAAGGGTATAATTACCGGCGTCGGATAACAAAGCTGCAATGTAATGATCCGTGGTATTAACAACGGGGTTCTTGTGTCAGCTTTCTCATTACTGCAACACAAATGAACATCGATACCCTATCTTTATCGCTATTGTCTGTGGACACCACAGTCTCTGTACTTAGAAGAAGCATCACATTTTAACTTTGTTATCGAAGCTACCATTACGATTAAAGGTTATATTTTTCGTGTGTGTGTTTTAAATAAGTTATGTACAAGTAATTTAAAATGTCCCACTTTTATGATAGGAGATGAAAGTAAATAAATTGCAGAAGATGCATAAATTGACACAGTTTTATTAAAGCGTAAGCGTGACCTTTGTTATATTTTAATTTACAATTTAAGATCTAAAAATACTGTTCTCAAACTACATATAACATTTACATTATTTATAAAATATTTAAAGAAACCAGGTTTGTGACACCTAAAAACAGACATGCTTCAGCAAATAAAATGTTTGTACTAGGTTATGTTTTATTTATAACCTATCTAAATCGGTTAAACCAACCTTCAAGTGATTGTCACCATACCAAAGTATAACAAGTAGGTCAACAAATATTAAAATGTCTTCCCTCTCAGACATTCACTACACAATTATTGCTGGAAAAATAACCGCACAGTAAACTAACAAGGTCCCTGTGATAAACAAACAACCAAACTCAACAATAATAAAATCAGAATGAGATTCTCACAGATTTATTCCTGAGTACACATTTGGCGTATTTGTATTCGGACTTTTGCTATTGGCCGCTTGTGGTTTTTCAGTTTCACCATGAAACTAGCGAATGCAGATGGATATCAGTTTTAACTTTCAATCTAAAGATAGAGTCGAAAGCAACGTGGTGTCCGTAAATATGCATATCGTAGTCTGACCTTTAAGATTCCGAGTATAACCTATATATGATATAGGTACTCGTACATTAATATAGTGTGAGCCGATGACTACCTATTTTAACGCTTTTAACTATGATGCACAATTGATCAACAAACATTTTTAAACATGACGACAAAAGGGCAGCATGTTAAACTAGCCGAGAGATTGAGCATCATTTGACTGAGTCATGTTTTACAAATCTTATACTAAAAGAAAGATAGGTTAATTTGTTGAAGCATATTCTTGCTGGTGTTTTTTGTAACGATCTAAATTTGATGAAGATTTATCCAGATAGTGACAACAATCTTTTACCGTTTACTCGGCATCTTACATTGGAATAACTATGGTGAATCGAGATTTATTACAAAATATTGTGAGACATCTCCTGGGCAACAATGACAAGGGGATAATGTATTAAATGAGTGTGTTATCTAAAATTAAAGCAATCAAAACATCTTTAGAGTTTAATCTCTATCTTCGGCTCTTAATCTAAATTGGCTTTACATCTCCAGAATCCCTGAGAATACAGCCTCAATAGTCTCGACATCCCGGAGTTATGTTAGTTTAGTCCCAAATTAACCCTTTGACCGCCAAAGACGTTAAAGCGTCGCACACAATAGATTTTCCATTGTGTCTGGAGTCCTGGCGGCGAAGTCTTTGAGATTATTGACCCTTAATCACTCAGCATTGATTAATAAACATATTATAAATCTATATTTCTATATCTTCAACAGGACCACATCGCCACCTGGCGAGCCCCTAGTACGTGCGCCAGTGGGAAAGCCGAGATGCCCGCCCGCCATCTCGCGGCTGCGCGTGGAAAAAGTGGAGGGAGGCCTTGCGGTGGCCGGAGTGGTGGTCGCCGCCAACTGTCAAATAGTGCTGCCGATCTTCGGCTTCTTGTTTATGCTAGTCGGCTGTGTACTCACCGGTAAGATCATTTTATTTTAAGGAGCGTGGTCATTATCAGCTATATAATCTTCTAGCTATTATTTTTACCTAATATGCATGCTTGGGTTGTTCCAACCCGCACTGGGCCCGCGTGGACGACTAAGGCCTAATCACCCCATACGGGTAAGCTCGTCCCCATTTGACACTCTAGGGTGAATTTGGGGTGATGAATCGTATTCTAATCTGCCGTCACCTCATGGCAATTATCATATAGTTTATTATTGTAACAGCCTATCCCTATTATCTATTAGAAAGCAGAGAAATCTAGATAATTTTATGTTTAACATGAATTTGCAACTAGCATTATACGGAAGCCTTGGATGATAATTGATATCCTACCCGGTCTCTAGTAATTTTGTGAGATTTATCTACACCTCCTAGCGCCAAGAGCTTATGCAATTGCAACTGGTTCAAATGCGGACAGACGGCTTATAGGAAACGATTGCAAGTTTACACTTACACTTTCGGAACTTGCATTCATCACGCTAAGCTTTAAGTTGTTTATGTTTGGTTCACTGCAAACTAGCTCCTTTACAAAATTAAATATATTAGCATTAGCTGAGTTGCAACCATTTTGATCGAGACGGTCAGTTCGCCTGACCATAAAATAGCAGTATTGAAAGAACCAATATTTATATAGTATACAGTAATTATTCTCCGTCAACACTGCCCTGTTGCACGGATGTTAGGTCTTATATACTGGTTATTTTACAAGCTACAGCGCCCCGTGCGAGTCTTTGCATGACACTACTATTTCACTTCAGGATATCAGTCTGGTGGATTCCAAGATGCTATATTACGTAGGATATGCCAACATTCCTACACTTGGATGAACATGCCTCGTAGAGTGCGTGTATGCATGCAAAATATACCAGTAAACCAAGGTCTACAGTAAATTACAAATTTAATATAAAAACCTACGACATATAAATTCTTATTTAGCAAACTGAAAGGTAACTGGCAAATTTTAAATGCCTTATTTTAGTTCCTGCTGTCACGACGATAAATAGGTTTTTTAAAGATATTTTGTTGGTCTTGGAATGAATCGGGTTCCTGTTTATTAGACAAAAACATTTACGAATATAGGCTCGCAATATTCAAATACTGCTTCACTGAGAAAGGTGCACTCACTAACTTTATCTCACTTTGTCTTCACTTCAATACCCTCTTGGCAATGTCAGTTATTTCTGTGGTGTCGATTGATCATGCACACCTACGGCCCATTAGCTGAGCCGGATGAGAATGGTTTATTTTTAAACCATAAACAATGTCAGGAACATGGAAAAAGGAATGAGTGTATTTAAAATGTATTCATTTAGTTTGTGGGTACAGGGCATAGAAAAGAAACGTGAATTATGGTGAGCTACATATATTTTTAAGAAGCCTTTTAATATCTGCTTATGAAGATATTAAAGCGTGATTTTTACTTTTACTTTAAAATTCCGAAAAAGTCTACTGCTGGAGACTGTCTCTATCTAAGTGCATACAGCACTGATCACGAAGAAAGGATCATATCTTAGTACCTAATTTGTGACAACATCTATTTATTTCACTTTCTGTCTCACCCTTCAGCCCGGTACACAGAAATAATATAAGCATAACTTTTATACCCACACAAACAATCGTATACATTATATTTAAGAAGGAAAGAAAATTTCTGACATTTATTACATATATTTTACAGGGTATTCGTATTTTATGTAGGTACCTATTATAACCTGTCTTCCAACTGAAATAAAACATAAATAAAAAGCATTTTCTTTACACTATGGATTTGTCTGATACCAAAGAAAGAAAAATATATTTTAAATCCCATTAATCTTTGTTTTTTTGTATTGTGTCTGGATTCTAAGAGGTCAAAGGATAAAAAATTTACAAGAAGCCATTAAAAAATTTACAAAATGAAAGACAGGACTTTAGGCTTTTCTAACAATATGCATGTACTTATACTAAAATATTATGTATTATTCCATGTTACTCTACTGTACCCATTTATGAGCTAGTTAAAAGTAACCACAATTGCCGCAGATGCAAATAAAACAATGTAACGTGACCAGCGCCTTATTAAATTGCAATTAGCTCATTTTACAAGCGGTCATAAATAAAATCACTTTGTTAATAGGGAGATACTAGGTAGTAGACTCGGTACTGAGTCGTCTAGGTAGGTACCAACGCAGTGCCAGATAACCTCACGCGTGTTTTGCTCTTCTGTTTTTCGGGATGTGGGTAACCTCAATGCACCCTGTATGTAGTAAAATTACCGGGTATAAGAGACCTAACATCTGTTGTCTAGGATGTCAGGCGCAGAGCGGCATTAATGGAGATAATAACTGTGTATCAGTTGGAAATTTCAATCAATGCCGCTCTGACATGTTCAGGCGTATCACTTACCACCGAAGAGCGTCCTGACCGTCCTGTACACTTTGTAACATAAAAAAAGATACTCTCGAATGTATGGCAACTCTAGTAGCAAGTAGTAATATAACAACTTTAGGAGGATATTTGTCGGTCGTGGGATAGGTGAAATAAAAATAAAATCTCGAGTTCATCCATTCTCTATAACCTATCACAGTCCACTGCTGTACATAGGTCTCCCCCATTTCACCAGATATCCCGGTCCTCCGCTTTCCTCATATAGCCTCCACCATCGACCTTTCACGAGTCGTCGGTCCATCCTACGCTGCGCTTGCCAACGCAGTTTCCACTCTCGATTCTGCGACAAACGTGACCCGTTTCCACTTCAACTTGTTGATCCGGCGGGCTATAACTTTATTTATGTTACAGATAAAATTATTACTGATTTTATCGCTAAGAGCCCGAGCATAGCGCGCGCGCTCCATTACCCGTTGAGTGAGTTTACTTAATCTCACTAGCTAAAGTGCTTTTATCCCAAATACAATACAAATGCATAACAGTCCTGTTTCACGTGACGATATCTGATACTAGTAGGTCAATACTAGGTAAGACGACTCAGTATCGAGCCTATTACTGAATATATTATATCTTCTGTACTATTACCTACTATAAAAATGATAAGGTATGTGTTTTAATGATCGTTAAGTCAGGTACATCTAGGATGTTGGGTTCGAGCGAAAGGTCGGTTGACGCTTTTTCCCGAAGCTACTCGGAGATCCTTTCTGCCTCTACGTTCGGCTCAAATGATGAATGAAAATAATGTACTTAGTTATATATTTCGAAGAGATTCAAAGATAGTGCGTGAAGTCTGCCAAGCCTCACTAGGCCCGCGTGGACCACTACGGCACACCCTCTACGGGTAGGATCGTGCCCTTTCGATGGGGACATTTAATGATCTGATAATGATGATAATTTATTATGGCGACCCATTTGGCATAATGGTTGTGACGTCGGCTATTACACCAAAAGTTCCGAGTTCCCAGGCAGTACAAACATTTGTGTGCATGAACATGTCTGTTTGTATTGGTCTGGGTATTTCTATGTAAAATATGCATCTATTAAAAATATATAAGTACGTTTATCAGTTGTTTAGTCACCATATTACAGGCTAAAAAATATGGAACTAAATGGCGCTGTGTGAATATTAATGGATATTTATATTTCCAGCGGCGTCATACCGCGGCTGTGGTGAGAATGAGGAGCCCGACCACTACGCCGCCCGCATCGCCTTCACGGGCAACTCGCGGGTGCTGGGCCCCGTGTGCATCGTCGCCGGAGCCTTGATGACTATTGCTGGTCAGTTTTTATCATTACATCATCTGATTGGTCGAAAAAAAGGATACTTTAATATTGACATGATGACCCATTTGGGGGGTGACACGACGGCTACTACACGAATAGTTCCGGTCTCTATCCTCAGGCAGAATAAACATTTGTGTTCATGGACATGTCAATTTGTTTTGGTCTGGATATTTCTATGTATATGTTTTCTAGAAATGAGTTTGAAACGAGTGACCGGAAGATAATAATATGCAAACTAGTTCCGACGTAATAAATGGCGAGATGAACGCGCTATTATGGTAATTTATTTATAGGTTGTTTGTGAATCCGCCGATGTTAAAACGCCGAAACGTTTATATGATTTTTAATATACATGAGTGTATTAACAGTTTATATATAAGATTAGAAATTTCAACTAATATTCAGCTGCAATTTCTTTTTTTATTCAATGCTTATTATCTGTATGGAATATATTATAGTAAACAGGTATTATGATTATGCAATATTTTTAGCTCATGGACTGTTGTTCGAATTATCGAAATGATATCTTATTATCTGACGCTCTTACGGTGAAGAAATACATCGTGAGGAAACCTCCGCACGCCTACGAAGAAATTCAAAGGTTGTGCGCCAACGACCACTAGCCGTTGTTGTGATGCGTGAAGTCGACCAATCTGCACTGGGCTCGCGTGGCCGACTAAGCCCTATACACCCTATACGGTTAGGTTCGTGCGCCTCGTTGGAGACGTTAATGAGATAATGATGAATATTTTAACAGTCTGCTATCTAGCATGATGACTGTCTATCATATGTCTACCATAAACGAATCAATCAAATGTAATGTGTGTTACAGGTATCGTGTTATGCATTTTAATGCGAGCGGCGCAACGTCGGCAACGCAGGCTGGCGTTGCGCCGCTCGCTGTAATTTGTCTCGTTGGAGACGTATAATGAGATAATGATGAATATTTTAACAGTCTGCTATCTAGCATGATGACTGTCTATCATATGTCTACCATAAACGAATCAATCAAATGTAATGTGTGTTACAGGTATCGTGTTATGCATTTTAATGCGAGCGGCGCAACGTCGGCAACGCAGGCTGGCGTTCCATTGTCCTATCCATGGAGACTTCTACCCACTGAGTCCACAGATTAGCAGGAAATATTCCCGTAAGTTATACATATATTTATATTTACAGCCTTTTAATGACAGATAGTTATTTTTATTGGGTTCTATTAAAAGATGTCACTTTCCTCCTATGTGGAACGATTCAACGATGCATAAAGATGAAAGACTGAGAGAAAAAAGGAATAATATATCTCAATTAAAAATTTAATTTCCACTTCAGCACTGAAGTGGCAATTAAACTATAATAAAATGCGCTTTAAAGGTCAATTTCATGTACGCATTTGTTGAGAAAATTATGTGTGGGTGTCGCTTTCTGCTATTGATGTCGTAGCAAAATCGCTTCCTGTGGATATATAAGTCCGGGATGATTGAATTCAAAATACTTCCTATTCCCGTTAGAGTACTAAAATAACTATCTTCTATTGCAAACCAGCGCCTTGATGAAACTGTCTTAGCAATAGCCGCGTTGCCACCACTTTGGTGGTATTAAAAAGAGTATATTATTTTAAAGACTAACTTGTACTTTAATTTGCACCAAATTCATATTCTTTCGTGTCATATATGAACAGGGTCCACTTTACTTGGCCGGCATTTTATGTAATATCCTATGTTCGTTATGGATTAACAATAATGATTGAGTATCTAATAAACGTTTGTGAACTTGCAGACAGCCCATCAGGACTGTGGCGCTGGCTGCGCGGCTGGCTGGGCATGGTGGAAGAGGGCGAGGCGCCGAGGTGTCCGCGCTCCACGGAGCCAGCGTCGCCGGCGCGAGCTGATGCCCCGTGCCCGCCGCCGCTTCCTTTCTTAGTGCCGTCGGATTCCGTCGTGTAAGTTATAGTTATAGGTTTGACGACCCATCTGGTGTAATGGTTGAGACGTCGGCTATTACACCAAGGGTTCCGGGTTCGATCCCAGAGCAGTACAAACAATTGTGTACATGAACATGTCTGTTTGTAATGGTCTGGGTGTTTTCTATGTATGATATGTATGTATTTACAAAAGGTATATAAGTATGTTTATCAGTTGTTTAGTACCCATACTACAGGCTTCACGCTTAACTTATGGCTAAAAGCGCTGCGTGAATGTCAATGGATATTTATTTATAGTGTACTAGCTATGCCCCGCCGTGTTACCCGCGGTATAAGATATTCTACTGCAGTAAAACATAACCTAAAATGTCTATTAAATCACGCAACGCGGTAAAACATTGCTTTATTTTTCCAAAATAAAAAGTGCTGTCTAAAATAAAAGTATCCTATGTTTTTTCTTATTACATCAGCTACCTGCCAAAAAAGTCCCGTCGAAATCTATCTGTTTCAGAGATTACCCGAAAAAACAGACAAAAATTTAAAGATATGTTATTTTGACGTATGTACCGTATATACTGTGATCCCTTAAATTGAAAAATATCTCCTATCATCATCATCAGCTCATTAAACGTCCCCACCGAGGGGCACGAGCCTACCCGTATAGGGTGTTTAAGTCGTCCACGCGGGCCCAGTGAGGATTGGATGACTTCACACACAACCTTTGAATCTCTTCGCAGGCGTGCATGAAGGTTTCCTCATGATGTCTTCCTTCACCGTAAGAGTGTCGGATAACGTAAATTTCGAAAATTCGAAAACACGGGATTTGAATCTTATTCCGTCCCAGTAGGACGAGGCGACAGTCCACACAATTGAGCCACCGACGCTCTATCTAAGTATCCTAAAATTGCGGAGCTTTTTTATGAGTCTAACAAAGGTGTCCCCTATTTCTTACAAAAAAGTTATACATAGTTCTCGACGCAATACTTCTACTGAACCTTAAGATAGGTATTATATATGGGTGATGTGTTCTATTTAAATTATCAGGTTTTTAGTGTATTTTTTTCACATTGCAGAGCTATGGCATCGGTGCTAGGAGCGCCATTGAGCCCAGAACAAACCTTTGGCTCCATCAAATCACTTGCAATATCTAGGGAAGTGGCTAGCTTCCCGCTCTCTAGGTCTCCTACACCACCTCCATTAAGGTATTTTTTTTTAAGTAAACATTTATATTCTGTTTAACAAAAAAAACCTTTTTCTTTGGTCTCCAATAAATTATTTTTATTTATTAAATACATGTGGGATATGAATGTTGACTATTAAAATGTTGAATGGAACGTGTGAAGTAAGGGAGAAGGGATAGCTGCAAGATGGAGTCGGACAACGAACAGAAAAATATAAAAAAAGGATGGTTATATTAATAAAAATTTTGCATTTTACTGAAAAAAGGAAAAATTAGTCTTAACAATTAACTATCTCATTTTGCCTGACTATAAGAAAACATTAATGAAGACATCATCATCAACCTTTATGTCCCACTGTACAGGCACTAGTATAGCTATGGGGAGAGAAGAATTATTGAAAATTATCAATGAAGACATCATGCTTTAATACTAAAACTTCATTTGCTCAAAACTCTAGTAAGGGTTCCGTTTTTACCGTTTGGCTACAAAACCCTAAATAGATGGGAAATGATTTTTAGAAACTTACACTTCGCCTGATCCTCAGGAACCAACATCCATCGGCTCCTTGCCACCTTAGTCAACCCTCAACAATATAATAATCAATATGTAATTATTTATTTCAGCTGTCCCCCGTTCAAGGAAGAATTAAAGAGCATGAACGAACACATCCCGAACTCCATAACCCGTCCTGACTTCGATTGCGGCGCGCCAACCTGCAACTACCGCGTGGTCGAATGCAAACTGACCACCACAGACGAGCTGAACCGACAATTTGAACCACGTACCAATTACGACCCTATCCGTGCCAGCTTCGACTCGACACGCTTCGAACCACAAATCCACAAAGACCGGCCTTCCCGACCGAGCACGGTCTCGATAACCATACCAGAAGGAAAGGGTTAACCTTAGTGAACGTTCAAAGGTAGATTATTAGAAACTTTTGAAATGACGCGTCGCGGCGCCTGAATGTGATTTTTATTGTCGGATTTATACTGTCTCGAAGTAATGAAAATTGTGTACATAAAACTTTGGACTACGTTAAATTCACAATAAAGCTTGTTAAACTTTTGATATCTGCTCAAACAATCACATTCGTCTTCCGCTACCGCTCACCGTACGGACACTTTGCAATTGTTCAGTGTAAAATATTCTATTACTACAGCTGGTGCAATGTTCTCAATCGAACACGGCGTTTTATCACACATTTGTAGCAATAAAAGGCGCCGAATGTTATGTAAAAGTGATTTTGGCATAGACAACTGGTGTGAAGTGTGTTTTATTGTGAATAATTAATTTATTGATTCCAGCAAGTTCAATGTAAAAGCATTTTGTGTTTTAAAAGTTCTGACAGTTTGTAATGCGTGCAAGCATTCTAGTCGTTCCGTCTGTAGAAAATTGTTTTAATTATAAAAATATTATGACATTGTAACATATAATAAGCGTGGTAGAAATGAAATATGAATATTGGCTCAGTAGGATAAATTTGTTCCTCATTATATTAATGAAGTATGTAAGAAAATGTGCATTACATTCTTTTTGTGCGTAATTTAAGTTTATGTGTGTTTGTTACATTAGAGTACATACAAACACCTACCCTAGATATAGTTCCGAATTGTGATATTTTTGTTTTCATCATGTCTATCATATAATCTCACATTTTGATATCATCACTTGAATTTTGGTACCTATATCGAAAATTAGCCTACTAAACCCGTATTTTATTTAACATTTTATTGTACCTACACTCAATGAGGTGTTCAAGATACTATATTACACCTGGGCATGGATTATAGCTGAAAGAACAATCATGCAGACAACCCATACGACAATTTTTAGGTATGTGCGAAATACGACATAAGATCAATGGAAATAAATGATCTCTATTCTGTAAGGCAAAATTTTACTCGTAATTCTTTTTCTAAGCAAATTAAAATGATATATACATAGAATGACCTATAAAATTCGTCATTAATACAACAGTTCTTATATATAATACATCTGTACTCGTCGATATCAATTTAGTTACTCAGGAAATTACCATACTCATTACCTGTTAAGACTAAGCTATGCTATGCCTTTGTAGTCCTACACTAACCTTACCGAATAAACAGATGTATGGTATGATATTTCATATTTAATGTATTCAGTCATATCATTATTTTGGTGGATAAGCCAAAAGAAGATGCCAAAATATAACTTATCACGTCCATGAGTATTTGTATGTTCGCTTTTGTTAGTATAAGCTGGGAAATTCATCGTGCAATATATGCCGCATTTACAAACATTTATTGGAATGTAATCAGTCAAAATTGGATGGTCACAATAAAAAAAAACTTATCGGAGGAATAATGAAATGCTCTAAATGTAATGTAACATAATTTTTATTAAATAATATTTACACTAGGATTTTGACTTTGCCAATACCTAGTAAAAAATTCAATATATTATAGCTTAATTTGTGAAAGTTTGGATAACTTCCCATTCATCACATTACAGGTTACCTACGTATGAAATAAAATGAAAAGAGTTTATTCAGTTTAGGTCTTTACAGAACACATATGAATGTCAAATGAAGCTAAATGAGTATAATGCAACTATTGCACAATGAAGTTTAAACCCAGCTACATTGTGCTCAGAAAAGACAATTTAGTATGCAAATGTAGTATTGTAGCCCACGTGTATAAGTAGAAGTATAAAATCATAGGTTAGACATACATTATCAATTTATAAGTTTTGTGATGATGGCATTTAATGGCCAAGTTATTTGAAATTATGAGGGATGTAATTTTTTATAATCCATAGATAAGTGCCACGCCTAATGTAATCTATAATATTATCTAATTAAATATTAAGCTTATTTAATACTGTTATAGACTTAAGAACAAAATTAAATTACAAATTTGAGATAATGTTCTTGGTTTTTTACTTTTTAGAATAAGATTTTACAAAAAAAGTTGTTCCAATGAATCAAGGTTTAAGGCTTGAGTAGGTATGTAAAATAAAACAAATAGCAGGTTAGACCTTTCTTCATGCAAACCCAAAAATGGACAGTGTTAAAAACAGCGTTTCAAGTACCTAATTTCATTGCCTGTCTTACCCACCAGCCCGCAACACAGCTATACAAAAATCCTTAAAGTCATCTTGTAACTTGTAACGCGTTTTACTCCCAGTCTTTTGCTAGAGGCAAAACAGGAGATAGGAGCAGAAATAATCGAGATTGCGTTACCCACGCAGACTACCAATGCAGTCGGCCAATTCGCACAGGGCCCGCGTGGACGACTTAGGCCTATACACCCTGTCCGGGTAAGCTCGTGTTCTTCGGTTTAATGAGCTGTTGATAACATAGACTACCCATACTACACAGAGATCGTGTAATCTCTTTAAGATAGGTCAGTATGGGAAAACATCTGCTTAACAAGATAAATGATAGCAACGACAGCCATTTTGATAAACGGGACCAACGTGCCATACGAACCATAGAATCTGGGGGCACGGCAGTGCCCCCGCCAAGTCGAGCGCGAAGCAAACACTGCCGTACCATCCTTTACAGGATCCATTTCGCCGCATTTTCAAGCCCCGATTTGAGAACCTTTGGATAATACCAGAGCGCTGAAATTTTCGTCATCTAGTAATCAAGATTTCTTTTCAACAGTGCCTCAATTAAGGGTGTTATTTAAATGGTTAGCATAGTATTATTATTTTTGGATGCAGTAAAGTATTATCTGTCAGGAAAACAGCAACCAGCAAAAATTTCAAAATCAACCAACAATTTATGTAGTTAGGGATGGCTGTATTTATATTTGTACTGCATATTATCTACTAGCTTTTGCCCGCGGCTTCGCTCGCATTAAATTCGGGATAACACGGTACCACTTCATTTAAATTATTATTATTTGGATAATAAGATATATATTTTTCATAGGAATCCTCCACCCCACTTTAAAGGTTTTGGAGTTCATATCAGAAAATATATATATACATATATGTATCACTATACATAGGATTCCCCCTCCCTCCAACTTTAAAGGTTTCGGGGTCAATTTCAGAAAAAATATATACACATATTTATATATATCACTATACATAGGAATCCTCCGCCCAACTTTAAAGGTTTTGGAGTTCATTTCAGAAAAAAAAAACATATATCACTATATATAGGACTCCCCTTCCCACAACTGAAAATGTTTTGGGGCAATTTCTGAAAATTACCAACTTAGTTTTTTTGGGGTCAATTTCTAAATAAATATATATATATTGTGCGAAATTTTTGATAGTTATGTAAAGTTTGCATACCGATTTAAGCTTTCTACTTAGCAAAACTAACTGTCAAAGTCCTATTTGAAATCCCTCTCCCTGTTTGTTTGTGCCAAATAGTCCACACACCAATTTTTAGATCTTGAAAACTGCTAACAGTCATATTTTCAATTCCTATATCTTCATAAGATATTCATTGAAGTTGAACGATGTAAAGGGCAATTTGGTTTAAAATGAAATACATGTGACAAATAAAGTATTTATTTGGATAAAGATTATTATAAATTTATGAAAACACCTTCGCATATGATGCATTATTTTAGAATTTTTTTTAGCAAAAAATATGTTATAGTGAGCTAACCTTAAAAGACAGACATATGCTGTCGCGGACTTTTTTGTAGACCTTTAAAAGGAGAACAATACTCTCATACATTACTTTTGTGAAACTTTAACCGTTTACTCAGCGTACGCAGCGGAAGCTCCAAGTATGAAAAAATACCCCCGATTTTGAAAAATTCTTCATTGCTGCTTCGCTTCTATTGCTCGTAGCGTAATGATATATAGCCTTCCTCGATAAATAAGCTATCTAACACTGAAAGAATTTTTCAAATCAAACCAGTAGTTCCTGATATTAGCACGTTCAAACAAACAAACTCTTCAGCTTTATATATTAGTATAGATATAAGCAGCGATAAGCTTTCCTTTTTTTATAAATCTTGGGAAGCACTCGAGAGTGTTAGCTAAAAAAATAATCTTTGACCATTATCAAAATTATTTGCGAAACAAAGATTGCTACCTGATATTTATTATTTCAGACAAAATCTTTTAAATACTGTTTTGGGTGGCTCTCCAAATTTTATAATTGTGTATCAATTAATTCATCATCATCAGCTCAGTAAACGTCCCCTACCCGTAAAGGGTGTTTAGGCCTTAGTCGTCTACGCGGGCCCAGTGCGGATTGGACGACTTCACGCCTCGGAGAGTCTAGTTCCTCCGAGCTTCACGCACAACCTTTGAATTTCTTGGCAGGCATGCGCAGGATTTCGGTTTCGAAAATACATTGGTACGAAGCGGGATTTGAACCTCAGCCCTCCCGCAGGAGGGCAACAGCCACACCATATAGCCACCGACGTACTTCAATGATTAATTAATTACTTTCCCTAATTAAAAGCCTTTTTCTGCACCCTGTGTGAACTTCAAAAACGGGGCTCTCATTAAGATTATTAAACTGTTTATGATGACCCTTTGCCTATTATTGAACCCAAGGATACAAATTTACTAGTCTAAATGCGTTTACCCACATAATGTGCTGCCAAAAATATGAGCGCAATGTTTTGCCTAATTAAACATACGTTTTAATGATCACGATATTGAAATTGCAGCCGTGCCAAGAACTTCTTAGAATCAATCAGGAGCAAACGAAAAATAAGAGTCCTGCCTAGTCTTACAATTCTTGCGCTTCCAAGAGTCTAAACCTGGCCTGTACTGTAATTAGTCCAAGTTTTTCCTTATTACATCAATTACCTGCCAAAAAAAGGTCCCGTCAAAATCTGTCCAGCCATTTTATAGATTACCCGGAAACTCCGGGTTCCTGTCTGTTTGTTCCGGGCCGAAACAAACCAGACACAAAAATTTTAAACATTGTGATTTTTGCGTAGGTATATACCGTTTATATAAAATAAAAATGTTATTTCAATATTACAAACAGTCGCTCCAATTTTATTTATATTTATGTATAGATAAGATCTTGTACTAGTGTACCGAGCCAGCTGAGGCAATCGATATTTTTCGGGACAGTACAGGTTGAAATGTAGCGTGAGGCATGGGGAGCCTATAGTCTCCGTGTTTGCTTACCTGAGTAAAGTTGGACTTGTGGAGGCAGTGCCGTAGGGTGATGGCAC
Source organism: Leucinodes orbonalis (assembly GCA_019425675.1). NCBI lineage: Eukaryota > Metazoa > Arthropoda > Insecta > Lepidoptera > Crambidae > Leucinodes > Leucinodes orbonalis. The sequence continues at coordinate 41,219 of PQWD01014020.1, read as the reverse complement.
CGATACCCTGGCAGCGCAAAAATGACCAGATGTTAAATTCCTAGCCGCACTGTGCCCTTAAAATTGATTCCAACCTATCTACAAACTTAAAGTATTCTTAATAATCTCTGTTCAATTAGACAATCTCGGGAATTTTAAAAATACAGCACGAGCGCATCAAGATGATGAACCTTACCAGGTTTAGCAAGTAATATAGGGCGCACTTATAGAAACTAGCACAGGACGCAGAAACGGCTATTTACGTCAATTGAGGAACAGACTTAAGATAGCATTTTTATTACATCTTGAGCTATGCGTGTGATATGGTTGGTACTGACTCCGACAATTCGGAATTTGAAAATCGCGGAAAATGCTGACATTAAAAGGTAGTCTTTGTGGCAGTCTTTTTATACGTGTAGGCTAGGGATCAGCTATGAGCTGTAAGCCATCATAACGATAGACCTTTGTAATTGGGCATTTTTTCATGATATCTTTGTCTCTATAAGGTGTTTGTTCATTTAATATTAAGTCCTGCAAGGCGAGGCCGCGCTAGGCCTGGGCATTAGGCAACCTGGTTATATACAATAGGGACAAGTCCCTTGAGCGAAATAATAATCAGTATTTTATCTCTGAAACCTGTAAATCCTGAAATATAGTAAACGCGACACGACCTAAATAACTTAGGTACTTAGTGACTTTTTTATATATGGCAACTATATTTATAAAACACCGATTTTTTTCAATTATTAGGAATTTTCATTTCTAAAATATTATTTTATTTGGTAATAACGAAACTGTTTTCTATTAAAACCTGCGCAACTATAAAATACTGGCACTTTTCCTTAGGACGCGAATGGCATTGGTGGTGGCCATCTTGAAAAATTTCATGATGGCATAGTGTCTTTTCAATTTCTAAATATAAAGTGAATGTAAGAAATATTAAGCGTATTAAAATAAAATTCATCATAAATAATTTACATAATTTTCAAGATAAATTGTTGGTGAAATAACAGTAAAAAACAACATATTTCATTTAAAAGAACACCAATAAAACAAATCAGCTGTTATCCGTCAATCGATGTCAACAAAATTACATAATTTTGTTTAGAAAAACAGTGCAACCTCCGTTTTTAGTGTCAATTTGAAATTTCCAAATATGCAAGTTCAATCAAAAATTTTATGGGACAAATTGATAAAGTAAAATTGCTCGAAACGGCTCTCAAGCATCGGTAACTCTGTGTTTTTTCGTATCATGTAGTCGAACATAACATTTAAGTTATGGATCATAACAATTTGATAGAGTGCGGTGGATTTTTTTTATACATAATTTTGACTCTGGAAATCTTGGGCATGTGGAACGGGTGCCTACGGAGCTCATTGGTAAGTTATTTTATGTTTTGCAGACAACCAAAGTCCAATGTCGTTTATTCAGTTCATCAGCTGCCAATTCTTTTCGCTATGTTCTTGGACTCAGAATAATTATTGACAAAACACTAATTCATTGTTTATACATTCAATGAGCATTAAAACCTTTATTTCCCTTAATAAGATTATGTTCCAGATTCTCTTTAGTCTTCTTTGTTTTCACATTACATGCATATTTTATTGTTAGTAAAATATTGGAATTCCTTTTGTCAATTTCCAATTGGAATCTATCAAAAAGGTTGCTTTTATCGTGATCTCAAATACTGTTACTTTTGTTTGGTATATTTTAAAACTAAGTACATATCTTATGACAAAATATTTTTAGCTGCCAGTGTAAATGCTAAAACAAATGCAACAGAAACTCCTGACTATGAATTCAATCTATGGACAAGACCGGACTGTGCGGGTACAGAGTTTGAAAATGGCAATCGGACATGGTTCTATTTTGGGGTGCAGGCAGGGGAGCCTGGTGTATTGGTAAGCTAAACTTTAAAACAGGACAATAAAGTAATATCTTTAAACTTGATACATCATATATACATGTGAATATTTTGTAATTTAAATAGATAATAATTAAGTTAGAAATAGATTTTGTTGTGCATAGCTGGGTGGAAAATCACAACAAACAATAGATTAATCTTGTCTACATGTGATACATTCAAGTAGATATGAGTTATTTTTTTGTATCAAAAATAATTTCATGTAAGTAAAAGAAGTAGAAACTTAGGTCCAGAAGTAAGAACTTTGGTAATGATAATATGCTTAGAATGAGTATACATCCATACTTAGTAAATTTAATATAAAAACAGATAAAGGATTAGAAGTGCATTTAAGTAATAAATATAATTTGTGTGAAGCACTTTTTGAATAAATTGGATTTTATTAAAAACTTCATTATGTTATACTAAAGTTAATATTTCAGGTGCGGCTAAATTTAATAAATCTTAATAAGCAAGGCAAGATGTACAATCAAGGCATGGCCCCTGTCACTAGGACTTTGCCTGGTAAACCTCAATGGGAGAGGATACGGGATCGTCCAGTTCATTCGGTAACTAAGCTTTTATACATTTTTTTAAACAACTCCATATCATGTTACTATTAATTTCTGAAGAAATATGCAGCAAAACAGTACAGTTATACCTTAGTGACCTAGGATCACTCTGATACTTGTAAAAATACAAACATTTAAGTCACAAGATTTGAATTTTCAATACTACTTTTATGTTACTGATAATGGTATGCCTGTGACCTTCTTAGCAAACATGGTAGTACTGCTTTACTAAAAGACTTCTGTACATATGGTCTGCCTCAGATATAAGAAAATATGTACAAAACAGTCAAAATCCATTTATTCAATATAGGCATAGAATAAACACTTTGAGCACTTTCATTTCATAATTCATAATAAATATTTCATTTTATTAACCCTAAGTAAAATAAAAACTTTTTTAGGTTTGAATATAAGCACTTTGTGTAGGTGACCGTATTGTTTTGTGATAACTTTTTTTATGAAATCAATTTAATGGGTATTCCTAAAAGATGTATGTTTTATTACAGACTGATGACAACACCTTTACGTTAAGCTTTAAGTATCGGACCTCCGAAAATATGAAGGCAACAACATTCTTTGCATTCACATATCCATTTTCCTTTGCGGAGCTTCAAATAGCTTTAAACTCGATTGACATGAGAATGCTGCCGTTGCCACTGCCGCAATCTTTAGACGATATATACTATTACAGAGAGTGTCTAATATATTCTTTGGAAGGTAAATATCTTTTATCCATAACCCATTTGTAAAACAGGGCGTAAATAATGGTATGCCCTTGAGGTACTTTCAGCCTTACAACTAAAGAGGCCATCCACCAATACTGCAATGAAAAGAGTTGTTTAATATGAGTTTTGTATCCTTTGTACCATGATAAAACAAACTAGTTTAGAATCTTCCATATTTCATTGTAGTGTACTTTGTGCAATTGATATTATTTCGTCTGCGCCAAGTCGCTCCCAAAACACGAATGATGTGATTTAAGTTGTATCTCTTTGTATTGTATGCATTACACTATTCCTTAAAGAATCAATTATTTAATCAACTAGCCTTCATAAACATCCCACAACATGCACAGGGCTTCTCAAGGGAGATTTAATTTAAAGGATATGAAATTGTTTAAATTTTTTTTTTATTCTACAGGAAGGCGAGTGGATCTATTAACAATAACATCGCATCACGGGTTGACATCAGAAAAGGAAGAAAGGTTAAAAAATCTGTTCCCAGAGAATCAAGATAGACCATTCAAGTTTCAAAATAAAAAGGTAATATTATTTGCATTGATTGAACTAGAATCTAATTTGAAACTGCCGCCACATTCTACTTCTTCTTTCCGTCCCGCCAATATTATTTGCTGTAGGTTATTATTTACTCTTAACCCATTGACCGCTGGGAATCAAGACATAATGGAAAATCTATTGTTAACGACGCTTCTAGACGTCTGTAGCAGTCAAAGGGCTAAAAATATACATTTTACTACCTAGTCAATCTTGTATAGTTAACCTAGGTGGAACTTAGTAAAAAGATTTTGTCAAACATCATCAGATGTACACAATAAATAAGTAAGCACACCGATAACACTGCGCCCACCACCCGAGATAACAGATGTTAGGTCTTTTATACCCGGTAATTTTACTAGCTACAGTGCTCTCATCCTGAAACATAAAAGTGCACTCCTATTTCACAGGACGATGTCTAGCAATACGGTTGTACCTTCCTGGACGACTCAGTACCGAATATACCACCTAGTAAACAAACGTATCTAATACTATATACATTTATTTCTCTGTTGTCCACCAAAGGTCATCTTCATATCGGCCCGAGTGCACCCTGGCGAGACACCATCGAGTTTCGTGTTCAACGGTTTTCTTAACCTACTACTGAATCGGAACGATCCGATCGCCATTCAACTCCGCAAGCACTATGTGTTCAAGATGATACCGTTCCTCAACCCTGATGGTGTGGCGAGGGGTCATTACCGCACCGACACGAGGGGGGTTAACCTGAACCGGGTCTATCTGAACCCGTCTCTAGTGTACCACCCGACGGTTTACGCATCCAGGGCGTTGATAAGGTCAGTATAACATGTATATTTAGATATGTGTTTTAAGGATTTTATGATTCCTTTACTCTGATGTTGTGGCGGGGTCATTGAGCACTGACACGAGGGGGGTTAACCTGAACCCGTCTCTAGTAGTAGTAGTACTCTATACCACCCGACTGTGTACGCAACCAGGCGTTGATAAGGCTAGCTGAACTTGTATAGCTAAGCTAGACTATTTGTTCAATCTTTACTTTCATGGCTTGGCTAGTCGTCATTGCCGCACCGATACGAGGGGGGTTAACCTGCACCGAGTCTGAGCCCGTCCCAATCACGAAAAAATATCAACAAAAAAAGGCCGAGCCGCTTGATACATATGTTGAGTTATTGATATATTTATTACATAAAATTATTCACAAAAATTTTGACCATTAAAAGGGTACAAAATCAAAAGCACGATCATACTACTATGTAACTTTGACTTTTAACGAGCGATGTGATATGATGTGATAAATGAAAATTTTGCCCAACTGACTCGATGGGCAAAATCTTGCCGCGGGCTTTAAGTTATCTATGCTAAGTTCTTATCAGTAATAATATTGTCTTATTAAACACTAGCTTTTGCGTGCGATTTCGTCCGCGTGGAATAGTTACTTTGGCCTAACTCGCTACTTCGTTTATATAGGTAAGTTAAAACTGCGATATCTCATAAGATATTCATTTAAATTGAATGACGTAAAGGGCAATTTTATTTAAAATGAAATAAAGTATTTATTAGTATAAGGATTGATATCATATTTATGAAAATAGTTTCGCAAAATGATGCATTATTTTAGAAAAAAAATCTAGCAAAAAATATGTTATAGGGAGCTAACCTTAAAAGATAGACATATGCTGTCGCGGACTTTTTTGTAGTCCTTTAAAAGGGTAACAATACTCTCATATATGACTTTTGCGAAACTTTAACCGTTTACGCAGCAGAATCTCCAAGTAAGAAAATTCCCCCCCCCCCCCCCCCCCGCTTCTATTGCTTGTAGCGTGATGATATATAGCCTTAGCCTTCCACGATAAATGAGCTATCTAACACTGAAAGAATTTTTCAAATCGTACCAGTAGTTCCTAAGATTAGCGCGTTCAAACAAACTTTCCAGCTTTATAATATTAGTATAGATTTGTTCCGAGTATTATTATCCAAGCCATAAACACTTAAGATTAAACCCACCTAGTTTTACAACGTAAGTCAACCAAGTAACGACGTTGAAATTCGCATAGAAATATCGCGTGTTCATGGGTTATAGCGAATGTATTTTATTACCACAAGTATTGCTTAAACTTTACGTATTACCGCTCTACAAATATATTTGACCTAATGCGTTTTCCGCAAATATTAATTTGGGAAAGTTATGTGTAAGGTCACAGCGAATTAATGTTCGAATGAAAATAATAAATTTAATAAATAGCTAAGTACCTAGCTATTTATTAAATTCATTGTTTTCAACCCGGGATATGTAGCATAGTAGCTACATATCCCGGGTACGATTTGTGCGCAGTATGAACATGAATGTATTGTTTAGGGCTTTAATTTCTATAGTAAATGGTCATTGCTAAGTTGAACGTGAAAAATGCCTGAGAGATATATATTTCGATCAACCTTAGACACTGACATGGCAGAACAAAAAGTTTACAAAACTATAGTTTTTGTTCTGCCATGCCTAAGGTTGATTTAATCGTCCTCTAATTTTATTGCCGAATATTTCGATCGATTTCAAAATTGAAACAGCTCTATAAAGTCCAAATTATATATATTTTTACATAAAGACAACAATTAAGTGATCGTTTTAATAAAAATGATTAGTGATTTCAGATCATGTACAAAATATATGGATGTTTAAATTGGATTTTGAATAATCTGTTACCATAAACATCATCATCATCAGCTCATTAAACGTCGCCACCGAGGGGCACGAGCCTACCCGTATAGGGTGCCTTAGTCGTCCACGCGGGCCCAGTGCGGATTGGACGACTTCACACACAACCTTCGAATCTCTTCGCAGGTGTGCATGAAGGTTTCCTCACGATGTTTTCCTTCACCATAAACTAACATTAAAATTTCTCAGTAGACCCTTCGCCCCTAATCCCTATAATACGGGTGTAATGACGATAATCGTAATATCCACACTTCCTCTTGCCCAGTCGGCCGGTACTTGTACATGACAAAAAAGCGACTTTGTTTTATACTATGTATTAATAATATATACAACTTTTTTGCATTTGTTTTTAGGTATTATCATTTTGGCTGTGAAAAAGAAGATAACTGTGAAGACAGCAAAAGCTTCACGTCGCGGAGTATGCAGAATATAAGCGAGAGTGCTGAGGTAAACGAAAATAGTTAATTTGTTCTTGAATTTCGTTTTATATCTTAAACCCATTGAAATCTGGTAATCCAGACACAATATAAAAACTATTGAGTCTAACGCCTAAGACGTCATTGGCGATCAAAGAGTTAAACCCTTATCGAGCAATACAGCAAATAGTAAGCACTATCCTTAAATGCTTGTGCTGTGCGGGAACGCCTGTGCTCTACAGTGGGCCGTTAAAGGCTTTTGGTGATGCTATGATGATCTCCAAACATTTTAGAATTTGTTAATATTTCAGCACTGAAAACAAGGCTACAAAATTCCGTTGCGACGTCATAAAAATATTTATGATTCTCGTAGTATTCTTGTACTCTATATTGTTATTTAAAGTTACTGCGTGTCTAGATAGCCGTATTTATGAAAGTGATCCAATCATACATCTTTATGGTACTTATCGAGCAAACTCAACTGCAAAGAATGCAACTCTCAGATTTTAAGTTGTTATTTACTATATTTATTAAACACAATGAACGATGATATGCCTTGCTTAACTTGCTTTGTCTTTTATATTCCTTGAGAACCGATTACTAAAGAAATATCTGCCTGCATTTTATAACTACCGTGTATTGTGTGAGTCACATTTCACTGTAAGAAGCCGAGATTTCATATATTTTGTCAACCCTCCAGCTGATAGAGTCAAAGAAGAAAAAGAATTTGAAGAACGAGTACAAACGGGAAAAGTCTGGCAAGTCGGTGACGAGCACCAAGTCTTCCACCACCATCAAGCAACCGTCCAACAGCGATAGCATGCGACCGGAGAGTAATACCCTGTGTGGGGAGACAGCAAATCTGGCTGATCAGGTATATACATTTTCCTTATTCTCTTACTCTGCAATCTATTTCGACGACCCATGTGGTGTAATGGTCTTTACACTTAAAGGATAAATGTACTTACAAACACCACAAGTAAAATTTACCGGGTGTTTGAGACCTAACATCTGTCGTCTCGGGTGACGGACAGAGCTGTGTTGGCGGAAAATAATAGTACTGTTATTCATTTCCATCACCACTTCATCTGTGATGGTCACGCGTATCACTTACCACTGATTGTACTGACCGTCCCATAGACTTTCTGATATAAAAAACACAAGAAGCTTTGAATCGTTTTTGAAAGTGTGCCAATTTTGACAACCTATGTGGTGTAATAGTTGAGAGGAGTCCGCTATCACAAATATTTTTCCCCAGGCAGATTCAAGCCACTTTGGAATGTCTTGTAAATCAAATAAAGGAAGTTTTGAGTTTTATTTGTCTTTTGAGTACATACATACAGACAAATACCTGTTTGTATTGATCTGTGTTTTTCTGTGTATATATAATATGTATGTATTTACAAAAAATCCATACTAATATTATAAATGTGAAAGTATCTCTGTCTGTCTGTTTGTTACGCTTTCACGCCTAAACGGCTTAACGGATTTTATTGAAACTTGGTATGTTGATAGAAGGTAACCTAGAATAGGTTTTAGGCTACTTTTTGTTCCGTTTTCACCCCCCACTTCCCTAAAATGGGGGTTGGAAGTTTGTATGGAACATTCCGCAATTTTTGTAGTACGACGCTGAAATTTCGTATGCGGACTATTTTTCAGAAACGAAAAAATATGGCATAACTATTTTTTAAAAATCCACCCCCCAACCCTTCAAATAGGGGAGGAAGTATCATATCCGAATTTTCGCAGTTTTAAGATATATTTTACTGAAACTTGGTATGTTGATAGAAGGTAACCTAGAATAGGTTTAAGGCTACTTTTTATCCCGTTTTCACCCCCCACTTCCCTAAAATGGGGGTTGGAAGTTTGTATGGAACATTCCGCAATTTTGTAGTACGACGCTGAAATTTGGTATGCGGACAATTTGTCAGAAACGAAAAAATAAAGCAATTTTTTTTTTCAAAAATCCACCCTTAATATAGGGAGGAAGCATGATATCCGATTTTTCGCAGTTTTGAAGGTAGAAAGGTAAAAATTGGTATGAGGGCTGTAAGTTACAAACAATAAATCTCTCATTTTTCGGAAATCGGCCCCAAAAGCCTTAAAAGAGATGGGAATGGGGAATATTATACCGGACTTTTTTCAGTATATATATATACATATATATATTACAAAAATGTAAACCTTTAGAGTTTGGGGGAGGGGATTCCTAAGTATAGTGTATATATATATATATATATATATGTATGTTTCTTTTTTCAGAAATGGACTACTACACCTTTTAAGTGGGGGAGGAGGGGATCCTTTGTATAGTGATATATATAAATATGTATTTGTGGATGGATCCCAATAACTTTAAAGAGGGGGGGGGAATCCTATGTATAGTGGTATAAATATTGATATATATATATATATTCCTAAATTGATCCCAAAACCTTTTACATTGGGGGGGGTATGTATAGTGATATAAATATCTAAAATATAATATATCCAAAACCTTTAAAGTTGGGGGTGTTATCACAGTTTACAAGGTAGAAAGCTAAAAATTAGTATGAGGACTGTTTGTCACGAATAATAAATCTTGCATATTTAAGCAAATCGGCCCTTGAATCCTAAAATAAGGGGTCATTTATATTTGACTTTTCCCAGTTTTAAGGTGAAAAGCAAAAATTGGTATGCGAAGCGAATAAGAAGAAGAAGAAGCAATGTTGCAGTGTTAAAATTATTCTGTTTTCGTTACCAGGAAAGTGAGGCATGTTATCCCGAATTTAACGCGGGCGAAGCCGCGGGCAAAAGCTAGTATATTATAAATATGTTTATCAGTTGTTTAGTACCTATTATACAAGCTCCCGCTATGTGAATTACTCTGATTATTTCGCAGCTTTCATAATATAGGGCACAATTCGAAAAACATGATTATTGGGTAAACGCGTCTGAAGATTCTTGAGCGCTTCTATTCTCAGAAAATCGGTCATAAATAAATCAAAACATTAATTGCAAAATAATATAATAATATATTATATATTATAGAGAGCGTCGGTGGCTCAGTGGTGTGGACTGTCGCCTTCCTACCGGGAGGGCTGAGGTTCAAATCCCGACACGTACCAATGTATTTTCGAATTTTCGAAAATATATGTACGTTATCCGACGCTCTTACGGTGAAGGAAAACATCGTGAGGAAACCTTCATGCACGCCTGCGAAGAGATTCGAAGGTTGTGTGTGAAGTCGTCCAATCCGCACTGGGCCCGCGTGGACGACTAAGGCCTAATCACCCTATACGGTAGGCTCGTGCCCCTCGGTGGGGACGTTTAATGAGCTGATAATGATGATGATAATAATATATTATAAGAGTATGTCTGTTAGTTATCAATAACTTATCGCATATAAAGTTTATTCCAGCATTATTTAAATGACACACTTTATTCGGAAATGCAGAAAAGGCACAAAAATAGTTTTCTCGGCTTCATTGCACGTTCTGACTCTTTCAATCAAGAGCGTCATGTAGATGTGTTGATTTTGGGCCCATATATTAGTAAAACTCAAAAACGCTAATTTTTGAGATATGCCCCTATAGCATACAAGGTGCTATTTGTATTCCCTTCTACGATACCAGAATTAAACTAACCTATCTTAGGATGATCTATAGTGAGGCTACATTCCTATCAATTTTCATCCAAATCTGTTCAAACTATAGAACTTTTCAAAATTTCACACTCAAATAAAATAAATAACTAGGTAGGACTAGTCGCAAGTTTGTACACGTTTTTTAATAACTTAAGTTTGCGCGTGAAAATTAATAAAGCTCAGGTATTCGTACTTGTAATCTAGTTCTTATCTCGTTAATGAAACCATTCATTGGAACGTTAGCTTTTATCTTAATCTGATTATTAATCAAACATGAGTAACCAACTAATTACATATTTCACTGTAGTAAAAAAGTATTTAAACATATAAATGCGTACTTATTGCAATAAGTAAGAACATTGATCTGCTTAGAGTGAAAAAGATTTTTGAATTGAATAGAAAAGTAAATACACACAACCATTATTCCATATATAATTTTACCTCCTCTTTTAAGGCATGATGCAATATTATTTTATTAGTGACAAATAGACCGCATACCATTTTTTATCTATCGATCTTAAAAACACTGACTACAAACTTGAAAAGGGGGGGTTAAGAATTAGATTAAAAGTTGCCTAGATATTATTCTCCGTTCGTTCGTTCGACTATCTCCATTAAAAATATTACGTCTATTCGTCTTTCCGGTATGCCATGAAAAACGGACAACAAACACACACATTTTCACATTTATAACATAAGTATGGATTATTAAGAACTCAGTATTCAATGCAGTAGTCTGTGCAGGTTTACGATATGAAACTGCAAGAGATGCCGTCGCAAACTGACGAATCACATCCGTCGAACGCTGGCGAGTCGTTGCTCAACGACCAAGTCCTCAGGGCGTGTCTCGGCTCCAACGTCCACCTCAGTACTAGCGAAGAGCTGAACCTGCATGGAGCGAATCCGCTTCGACCGCTACGTGATACGCTCAAGAACAGCATAAGTCTGCTCATGGAGTCCAATTCCTCGGTTACTGGGTATGAGGTTATAGTATTTTTAATATATAAGTTTGCTATATAAATCTTACAGTTGTGGTTATAGTATTTTGTATAGATACTATTTAGTATACTTTTCGATAATATCCACGTCTGAATCTAGGATCTGAGGTCATTAGGAATGAGGTTGAAATTTTAGTTTAAATCTATTATTAATCCATATCTGTAAAATGTATGGGCCATAAAAAATACTATTTAAAATCATTGACAACAACGCTGGTATTTTTAGTTCCGTTTTAAAACATATTGTGAAAGGCACTTTGTTAGAGTTCTCCCAATTTGGTAAGTTCATTGTAGACAAAATAACCGAAAACATGATTGTCTAAAAAAAGATGAATTCTGGCTTCATATCATATCTTCAATCCGCACTGGGCCCGCGTGGTGGGTAACGTTCCAATCTCCCCATAGTTATGATATGACGACCCATTTAGTGTAGCGGTTGAGACGTCGACTGCTACACCAAGGGTTCCGGGTTCGATCCCCGGGCAGTACAAACATTTGTGTGCATGAACATGTCTGTTTGTAACGTCTGGGTGTTTTATATGTATAATACGGATGTATTTACAATATATATATATATGTTTATCCGTTGTTTTGTACCCATAAGACAGGCTTCACGCTTATCTTGGTGCTAGATGGCGCTGTGTGAATATGGGTGGATATTATTATTATTATAGTTATGCTGGGCGGCAAGACCAGCGCCCTGCAGTGGAACATAGGCTTATAATGATTTCTTCTCATTCCCCAGGGACAGTTCAATGGGCGGCAAAGATTCAAGAATATCGAACGTGCGTATGGGTTGGTGCCAGGAGTGTCGGCGGGCGGTCGGCAAACTTGAAGATACGATGCCCGGCATCACTAGCATGGTGCCAGGATATACTGCTACTATGGTAGGTTTATAGTGAAATCCATCTTAGAGCATACTCTAGAACTTTATTGCAGATAGGGGTATTTAGTTTTTCTTTACATACACACAGCACCATCTAGAGCCAAACTTATCATTTAGCCTGTAATATGGTGTTTAGTAACCAACGGATAAACATGCTTATATATAATTTTTTTGTAAATACATATTAATACATAGAAAGCACCTAGACCAGCATAAACAGACATGTTTATGCACACAATTGTTTGTAATGCACGGGGATCGATCGGGGAAGGGGCTCAACCATTACACCAAATGGGTCGTCCTAACAGAACGGCATTGAAAGAGACTAATAACTGATAGGTATTATTATCCATCAATGCCGCACTGCGCCCGTCACCCGTGACAACAGAAGTTAAGTCTCTTATACTCGGCAATTTTACCAGCTACGCGCCCTCAATCCGAAACACAAAAGTGCATAACACTCCTATTTCCCGGGACTATGTCATAGGACACGGGATTCTTATACTAGGTAAATTGCCAGCATTTGCTGTTTGTGTTGACTTTCAAGGGTCATAACCACCTGTGCTTGCCAATTGTCTTGTGAAGCTGTAAAGGACAACTTCAGCAGTAGTAATCGGAAAAAAGTATGAAACGAGGCTCCTAAACGACGTAATTATATCTGAAAAAATCCTGGGATCATAACCATCCTATCCTTATATTTGAAATTCAATTCCTCGTCCTAATTAATTCCTATATCCCATCATTTGTCGACTAGTTGCGTCCGGAAACGGTGATGCACCACAACATTGAAGAGTACAGGGAACACCAGAAACTACGGCTTGACGAGCTAGAGAGATCAGTATGTTGACTTGATCACTTTCAGTAATTGAACGTAGACATTTGAATTGCATTCATTTGATCGAGAATATTCAAACACTTCATATAATTATTATAAACACATTTAGTTATATAGTAGATAGTAGTTGTGTTTATTTAATTATTTAACTTCTCTTCAACCTATCGCAATCCACTGCTGGACATCTCATCTCATATGCTCCAACGGCCCGAGGTTCTGCGACATACGTGACCAGCCCACTGTCACTAACTGATCCGCTGGCTAAGTCTGTTACTTTAGTTCTCTTACGGATTAAATCATTATTTAACTTAGTCTTCCTGAAATAGAAAAATAAAAAAGAACTTTAATAAATATCATTAATTACAGATGCATGAAAATGAACCAGCCGAAAAGGAGGATACGGTGTACTTTTGCACAAACTGTTTCAAGAAATACGTTATCACAGAATGCAATGAGGAAGTTGTAAGTAACGTTTGCAATACATTATAGGCCAATACAAGATGATTCCATTCTAGAATGGTAGATGTCATCCCCCACCAATCCGCATTGCGTTCGCGATGTTGGGGTTATGTTTTGTGCCCTGCCTCCCCACAAATGAAATAATAACTAATTATTACTTTTTAATATCAATAACAATTTTAATACGTCTATTTAAGAACTACTTCAATAAAAGTTATCAAAATTATAACTACTGAAAAACATAAATAACTACTGTCATCCCTGAAAGAAATAACAACAAATAATTACATTTTTAATATTAATGACTACTTTAATACTTCTATTTAAGAACTATTTAAAAAAGTTATTAATATTATAACTACTTAGTAGTACTTAATAGTAGGATGACTCAATTACTAATGTTACTACTAGTAACAAGATTGGCCGTAACACGGGTAACAAACGGAATTTATAATCTATTGGCCAGGTTTGTGACGCGGTGTCGACAGCGAGTGTGGCGTTGTCGGCCGGTGAGAGTGGCGAGCCACATATGCCACCACCTTCACCACCACCGGTTAGTAAATACACGACATGTATGACACACGTTATCGCACATTGAAAACAAAATATTATAGAACAAAGTGTACTTTGAATTTGTTTCCTATTTCTAATTAACTCAACGGCGGATCCAGGGGGAGGGTCACGGGGGTCATGACCCCCTCCCTGAGCTATTTTACCCCCTGTACTATACTAACGTACATTAACAAAATACTTATAAGTTCTTAACATGGCTACTACTATGTGACCCCCTCCTGGCGCCTTACCTGGATCCGCCCTTGAATCAACTTATTGTCATTAAAAATAAATTTATGACTTTATTTTTTAAAAGTTATTATTATTGCCCGTTCAGAATTTATTGTCAAGATACGACCATTATTATGAATATTTATAAATTCTTAATACACTGAAAAAATGGGTATTTAGTATAACGCTATTTTTATACATACTCACATACCTGCTCGCGCGTATACACACATTTATATAACAAATTTTCATTTTATTAGCCTTAAAAAAGAACTAGTATATTCTTCTTTACAAACAGCGCCATCTAGCCCTAATTGAAGGATAATGCTTTTACAATGATTTCTAAACAACGGACTAACGAACTCGTTCATTTTCATGTACACAAAATGTTTGTACTGCCCGGAATCCTTAGTGAAACAGTCGACTTATCGCACCAAACGAGCCGTCAATTTGTTGGTTGAGGTTATTTCATTTCGACATTGTAAGTCAATAAATACGTGATTCGAACATTAACAGCAAGCGCCGCCGTCGATAAAAGAAGTGGAAAAACCCAAGAGTTTGAGCAAAGCTGCCAAGAAAAAGGTGCCGCCTGTTGCGCCGCCCCCGAAGGTTGTGCCCAAAGAACCTGAGTCCGGCCTCTTTCTATACATAGATTTGCACGGACACGCTTCCAAGAAAGGTATTTTATAAATATTTTTAGATAAAACATTTATCTATACATTTCTTTTTCTTTTTATTTATATTGAGCTTAGGATTTACGATATGTACTTGTAACAAAAATTAGAGAGTTAGTAGATTGTTCTGAAAATACACTGGTTCCTTCAAGACAGTTCTTACTAGGTCAGGAATCAGGGCCTACTGTAGTTGTAGGACAAAATAAATTTCTTTGATTTAAAACTTAATAAAAAGTGCGGCAGAACCATGCTTCAATACGAACGGGCACCACCAAATACCGCGACCTTGTGAGAAATTGTAGCCGCAATAACAAGAATTCTCTGATCTCTATGAAACTTATAAATTTAAATAAATCACAATCAACTTGCACACGAACAGAATTACAAAGTAAAAAATTGTAACAGCCGATGACAGTGGCGACACCAAGTGTCATAAATATAAAACAGGAGGCACAGGCATATTGCTTAGCAGCCAATGACTTATATTTTAAATTTAACTTTCAACAGGCTTTACAGAACAACGGCATGAAACAACGCGCGCGTTTTGTTTGAGGTGATTAGTCAGATAACAGCTACGAAACGTCCTGTTTAAATCGTTCCAGAAACAGCTGGAACAAACAGACAGACAAAATGTATATGTTTGTCATAAAAACGGTTATTTTAACGCAAGGGTTTAAAACAATAGAAAATTATATCCTTTTCTGGCAGATAAAGGGTTACAATTGCAAAAAGACCTCCAATTTTTATTATTTCTATACACACTAAGACTTCAATTTTAAACATATTTAAATAGTCTTAATGTTAAGGATTTATCATTTTACTTACTAAAAATTAATATACCTATACTATTTTACAGATTAGTTTACCATTGTTTTGAACTTATTTTAATTGTTTCTATGTGCAGGTATCTTCATGTATGGCAACCATTTTGAAGACTTAGAGAGTTCCGTTGAGTGCATGCTACTGCCCCGCATCATGTCACTCAACAATCTGCACTTCCACTTCTCCTCGTGCAACTTCACTGAACGGAATATGTACCTAAAGTATGTACACAGTAAAGATTATTTTGTTTAAGCAGTTTATTTTTAAATGATAAGCATTATGAAGGGAGTTCTACATACAGTTGTCTAATTTATTAGAGATGTTTTTTTTATGTTATATGTGTACAGGACGGTCTGGACGCTCACCTGATGGTAAGTGATACGCCAGACCATGACAGAGCGGCATTAAAGGAGACCAACAACTGACATACAGTTATTATTCTACATCGATGCCGCACTGCGCCCGTCACCCGAGACTACAGATGTTAGGTCTGTCTCTTATACCCGGTAATTTCACTAGCTACAGTGCCTCATCCCGAAACACAAAAGTGCATAACACTCCTGTTTCACGGGATGATATCTGGGACTGCGGTGGTACCTACCTAGACGACTCAGTATCGAGTCTACCACCTAGTAAGCAGAATGTCCTGTATATATTCTCGCTTTAATTTGTATATATTTAATGAAGATCTATGAATGATATCAAAACACGATAAATTAAAAACGGGCATAAGAGAAAAACATAAGCGTGATCATTGAAATACGTAGGGTTTTCAGTGAACTAAGAATTCTTAAGAGTTCATGAAAATAACTTTTATAAATAGCTTAACGGTATACAGTGCCTTTGTGTTTTGTAATTAAATTCATAAACGACAAAACCGACGATCTGTCATCAAAGCTGAGCTACGTGGCGATTTATCGAAAAACTATTTTTGCGCGAAATGAAATAATGTACATTTTAAAATATTTATTGTATTTGGTCTAACTATAAGCACTTATACAATAAATGACATCTAAATTACCAAAGTAAAGCACAAATAATATTTTGATACGTTAAAATAAAGCGCTCCAGTGGTACTGCTTTTCATGGTTCGGTGTTTAATGCTTTTGATTTATTACTCAATGTTATAGTATAATAATATCCTACGAGTGATAATAGTGAGTTTTACCATGCGGTATTCGAGATACTAAGTCATCTATGTAGGTACCGCCGCAGTGCCAAACGTCCTGTGAAAAAGGAGTATTTTGGAATTCTTGTTTCGGGATGAGGGCACTGTAGCTATATTTATAGTAAAATCACCGGGTATAAGTGACCTAACATGTCGTCTCGTGTGACGGGCGCAGGGCAGTTTGACGAAAAATAATGAAAATCTACTGTTATTTGTTTTTATCAACACTGCTTCTATCATGCTCAGGCGTATCACTACTAACCACCAAGTGATCAAGCCGAACGTCCCATTCATTCTACCCAAAAATGCAAGTTTCTACGCCCGACAGGGTGCATACATAAATAAAATTACCCACTTATATAAAGTTTACAGAAGCACTAAATGATTAAGTAATGAGTTCTCTTTTCTATCCCAGGGACCGTCGAGACGGCATGTCACGCGAAGGCTCGGGCCGTGTGGCGGTCCTCAAAGCGACCGGTCTCGTCCGGTCTACACACTCGAGTGTAACTACAACACTGGCCGACTGGTGAACGTGTTGCCGCCTACTGCCAAGGACTCGCCAAGCCAAGCCCCGCCCACTGGCCACGCCCCCACGCCACCGAAATACACGCCGCACATATTCGAAGAGGTAAACCCGTTTCAGGTTTGTGCATGACAACTTTGTGTAGTGACTCGGCAGCACGAGGCTTCGCTGTTTGCGAGGTTGGGTTAGATGAGGCGGAAACTGGCGGAAAATTTCCAACAAAATTAATGCGATGGGGCGAAAATATTTGGGTCCCAAAAAAAGTTGTTTTCAAAAGAATATGTTCGTAAAAACCTAAACGTGTTGCAGTCAAAAGTTATAATCAAAATTGCCTTGATACCAATACTTTTTTCGCGTCACGACCGATCACGATCGCGGTTTTTGTGCTCGAAATTTTACTACCAGTTCAACCTCATTTGACTAAAAGATGATAGGGTTTCTAATTACACAGCGCCATCTAACGCCAAACTAAATATTAGCCTGTAATATGCGTTTTAACAACGGATGAACATACTTACGAATATACTTTTTTGTAAAAAAAACTACAAATTATACACAAAAACAACCAAGCCAAATACCAACATCTCGCCAAACTTTTTGGCCACTCCGAACTTCGCAGTTTTCAAAATTAATACATTTGTACTTGACTATACCTGCGCAGAAAGCACTTTTGATTATATTCAGAGCGGCAATAAAGTTTGGCGAGATCTGTGCGTGAACAAGTGTTTGTACTAACTGGGGCTCGAACATGGCACCTGGGTGTAGTAACCGACTTATCAACGATATTGGCCCTCACTTTAATTTGACTGCCATGGTTTATGCTGAGACCCATCTTCCATTCTTCCAATTTTGAATTATACTTTTAAATAAAATTCTGTACAATAATATAAATACGTTTTATTTTGCCTGAGTTATAAATCTACAAACCTGAATTCTATGATGAATAAATACATTTCTGCAGACATTAACACAGCGCCATCTAGCTCCAATTAAAGCTAGGACTTGTATAGTACGATTCACGAAAGGTGACCACTAAAGCGCGCAAAACGCGTAAAACGCGCTAAAGTCATTTTTTGGATCCCTTTAGAGATGCCGTAGCAAAATTTCTTGTATTTTGTATATGCTTATGATACTTTTCAACATTTCATAATTCTATTGTTAAACTCTCATAAAACTATGCTTGATCTTGCGCAGAATCTTGGGGTCATCTTTCGTGAATTGATATATAACATGGGTACTAAAAAACATGTTACACATACAATGTTACACGTTTAAAGCATACTTTCTATCCATTACCAAGTTGACTATTACGAATGAAGTGTCACTTTAAGCATTTAAGAATACAAAAGCCTCGTGTTTGCGGTCCTTTGATGTAGATATAAATAAAAATAATAATTAAATATTTTAATTATAAGTACCTAAAACTACAGTACGCTACAAGTTGACATGGCAATTTCCTAGTGTTGTGACATTACTTACTAGGTCGGTAATTTATTTCAACATTATTTTCCACGCAAAAAATTGTAAAATAAATAAATTAGGTTTATTATAACTAAAATAAATCAGGTTTATTCAGTTTAGGCCATTGTGGTAAAAGCACTTATATAAATATCCTTGATTGCCAAACAAATAATATTTATTTAATTTTCATTTCGATAAGAAATGAGCTAGTCAGAAAATATAAAACCTTACGAGGAAGCTGCCGAAGTCATTTTAAAACAACAACGTGAGAAGGTTGGAATCGATAAACGCTCGATTGAGCTCGTGCAGCACTAATACTGCAGCGAGCGCGGGTGACCCCACCCCCGCGCCTCATGTCATACCCCGATTGCCATCTCGAATTGTCGCGTACTATTGATGAATGCTAAATTATCTTGCTACTTTTATTATTATTATTTATTTGAAAGAAATTTTTAGAGAGATTTACGATTTATATCATTTATACAAATCTATTTAGGCTTTGCAAATACCCATGAGTAAAATTACCCAAAGACTGCCGAGAATAAGATTCATAAATGTTGTATACATATACATACAGCAATAAATGTCTTAAGTTGGAAAGAATTATTCCAGATATTTGTGGCCTCACAAAAACATAGTTAATGTATTTAAAATAAGAGAAGATCGGAGGGAACTTTTCATTGTATTCTTTTGATTTTTGTACTGAGTACCCACTCTTAGAAAGTTGTTAGTATTGTATATGTATGTAAATGTACTTGTTTTATAATATCAAGTACTAAAGGCCACTTTTATACTGATAGATATATTATTTAAATAAATAATAAATGAATAATATTCCACAATCAATTAAACTTAGATTTGATGCTTCATTTGTTGTCTATTTATAGTTTATCTAATTCAAACCACTTACCTACAACAGTCTGCTAGTTAGCCTTCCTGAAAAAAAATTGGAAACCATTTTAATTGCCTCACCTGTGACCTGAAAAATACTTAGCATAAAATCATATGCGCTTAACTAATTTATGTATAATATCATTAAATATACATTAATAATATCAAACAACCCAACCGTTTTGGTGACTTTTTAACAATCTTTAACAAGGAAATAGTCTAAAAAAAACTATTTCTACGCATCATAAACCACGTGTTTTGTCGCCGCCAATCCTACATTTGTATTATAGATATATGAATCTTTAACTATGACCAAGATTTCAGGGGATAATTGTCATTGAATAACGTCTAATTTAAGTACAAAATAATATAATGTACTCCATGTATATCCAAACGCATATCATCAATAAAACATTAGTTAAAAAACGACAACAATGAAAATGTACACTCGTCAAAACAAAAAATTGAGTTATTTTAACAAAATTAGTCTCCGGTCAAAGTAATAACTTTAAAGAAAAAATCTTTCATTAATATTTAGTTTAGTAGTAAGATAAATTATCAGATAATGGTCAGAGAAAATTGTCATCTTGATATTAGAATAAGACCCTTTTATAATTACATAAATATAAGAAATTATCGTATTGTTATGAAAATTATCATAACAATACAGGTTGATAACATACAAAAATAGCACAAAATTACGTTCATTACAAGCGTAGTATTAAATCATAGTACCAATTCCCATTAGCTGATGATGGTATTAAAGTTATACAAGTAGTAAAATTAGGGAGTAAATAAACAAACGCCTTTCAGATAAGACACAATGGGAAAAAGAATCTGGAGGTTAACCGAGAGATCCCGCCCGGCGAGGTTCGTCACTATTTCAATTCTTATTCAATACAATGTATATAAATACTATGAAGTAGTTATAGAATACACAGTACGCTTTTATAATGTGTAGGTTGACATTTTGTTAATAATCTCCAGATTTTTTGGATTACTTTTACTCGCTAAATATATTAAATTTATCGATTGGCATCTATTTATCCAACTTTAAAATGGAGAGCTTTAGGTAGGTACGAATTTGTCTAAACAAATACAATATCAAATATGATTTAAGTTATTTAAAAATTAAGAAATAAAAATATATACATTTTAAAATAATTGTTTTACTGTTAAATTAATCAAATTATACTAGCATGTTTACATCATAATGTCATAACTGCACTTAAATGTGCTTAACAAATATTCATTTAAATTTTATCAATAGTCTGGTAGTAAAAACTTTTTATTATTAAAAAGGCACATTTTCTTTTTCCCCATCGCTTTATATCACAAATGTAGGCTTGTACAGAAAAAAAAAATCTCTTCCGCAAAAAACATTTAAATAAAATCATATTAGACAGCATGTATCTCATTACTCAAAACTAAACGTAAGATTTGGCTTTGTTCTAAAAAAAATTCAAAAAATGTATATCAGTCTTATTATCATGAAATGTTGATTGATCAATGTTATTTACATTGAAGCTTTTTTGTTTTTTTCTCCATTATACGCTGAATTGCAATTAAAATTTCCAGTAAGCGAACGGCGTACATATATGCCTTAGTGGCAATAATCTTTTAATTCTGTTGCTTCTTTACTGTAACTAGAAATAGTAATCATATATTTGGAACACATTACTTTGATATTTTTTAAAAAGTAGTAAGCATAGTAGCATTCATAATTTATTTCAAGCATTAGCATCGGAGTCGATAATAATATTAGTATAATAATTGTTTTTTATTTATTAGTTATGAAATAATTAAATTGAATACCAGTAATTTCTGTTATAATGTTACTGTAAGCCACAGATGACCTTTACAGCTTCACATAGCAATTGACGAGCATCTGAGTGAATTACACTGTCTAGTTATGGTATGCGATAGGTTGAAGCCATGGGTCCTATTCCTTAGGAATTATCCTCATACTTCAAGCAATATCATAAATTGCTTTTCGAGATGTGCGCGTAGCAACACATTCACCGATATATTTTTATATATTTGATTCTGTTTCTGTTTAATTTTTATTAACATTTTATTGCACGTGACACGTTTGGTACACAAAGGCGGTTCAGTCGTTAAAGTTGAAGGCTAGGTCCTTGTAATTCCCTTAACCTGTATGATGTATGGTATTGAATACGTTGTTGTATACCAGGTGGGTCGGTCGCTGGGCGCGTCGATCTTGGACCTGACTGGGGCGCATCCCAACTCTCGAATACCCGCCTCCGAGCATCGGAGTCTGCCGGCGTTGCGCGACTGGCTTCGGGCCCATACACGCACCATGCGTCCGCAGGTACGTTACACACATACAGATTCAAACATACACACATGCACCATATGTACAGGCACCATACGTTACACACATATACATACGGATTCATACACGCACGCGTACACACACACACATACACTCACACGCACGCGCACACACGCGCGCGCACGCACACACACGCACACATCAGTATTCTTCACTACTCCCGCAGATATAGATTTAGACGCAGGAACAAGGTTGAAATACTACTATTACGTGCAATAATGCCTCATTGCCCGTAATAAAGGGACGGTCTTATTAACTGTGAAATAATTTATCACTGAACCAACTCCGACACAGACAGGTTTTCCTTCGAATGCAGCGTAATTGTTTGACCCATCCGGCAGTTTAAAAGTTTTCTATTTCGTAGATGATTATTGTAAGCCTAATTTGATAAAATAAGTTTGATTATAATATTCCCAGCTATTTCCACACTTGAGACTTGAAAGCCTCTCAACTATCTACTTATTATTATTCATGTGGTTATTATTTCAAGATATAAATAAGAATGTAACTTTGACGTCATTCAAACATGTGATTCTTGCTTTGAACAATTATTTTTTTTGTAACTTCTTTCTTTGATTTTCAGTGATAAAACTACTTATAACACAAACAACAGTACAAAATAGTACTTAGTCGGGGTAAGAAAATTGAGTGAATCGTGTTGTCCGAAATCAGTACAATAACATCATACATTTTAGAAGTACTAATACGGGCGCGAAGGGCGCCCTGTTCACAAGCTGAAATTTCTTTGTGTTATTGTTTTATTTTTGCTACGATTTCTAATGGTTTGTTTACAGTTGACGATGTCACGGCTTCGTCCAAAGACGTCGTCGCCGACGCGAGTGCCGCTGTACGCTCGCTCCAAGGCCAAAGTGACCGACGAACGTAAGGAGAACACGTACGTCGGCGCCAAAACGGACACGGAACGCAAACGCAGCCCGGTGCTGGCCCAGCGGTCCGGCCACGACATCATCAACCTCAACATGAAGTTCGCAAAGAAAAACGAACCGGTCAAAACGCCCTCGCGCACACGCTATCTCGCCGAGAACGAGCCGAAACCGAAGACGTTGTCGACGAAACGCCGGAACATTCTGGCGATACGCAAGCCCAACTCTAGCAAGCAGGTGGGTGGAGTTGTTAAAGCTAAAATTAGCAGGCGGTCGGCGGACGACGCGGAGACTGCGCGTGCGTCTCTCATGTCAACGAAGATTAGTAAGCGCAGCTTTTCGCGGTCTATAAGAGGAGCCGTCACTCGCTCGGGCAACCGCTGTCGGGCCGTGCCGTCGTCTTCGTCAGACGATATGCTCGGCGGAAACTGGGAGGAAGTCGCTGGGGGAACGGTGTTAGGGTCGGCAAGCGTAGCGCACCCAGAGCCTCCTCACCTAACCGCAGCTCTAGGTGCGAAACGGAGGCCGTTTCCCAACCCTTCGCCGTCCCATCTCAAGAAGATTCGACTGAAAACGGCTTTGTAGCGGCGGCCTCGCGCCCGTCCCGCTTCCCACTCAGAGGGCGCATCGCGGGGACTGGCGACAAACAACACCACGCCTTTTAACACAACGAACGTCAATGTAACTAAGACCTCATAGGGATGGGATATGGATGTTGAGATCAACCTCATAGGGATCAGTTGAGCTCCGTTTTTCGATCTGTCCCAATGATGTTTTTAGCATACACTTTGTATAAAATTTAGGAATCTATGTGAGGATAATTGTCGCAATGATTCAGAAATTTTGTGCAATAATCTTTTTCAGTTTTTTATTAATTAATTTGATTGTCGTATTAGGTCTCCATAATCGACACATCACAGAGTAAAAATCTGTAAAAATTGGCGATTGAAAACGTCTTCGTTGTTGGATTACATTGATGCATTACAGAATTCGAATGTGAATTACTTTTTGGATTGAAAGATACGACTGGATTAACAGACTACATTTTTGTAAACATGATGTCCTCGATGTGACGTTGTTTGTCCAAGTGGTGAGCCGTTGACGGAATCTCCTGTAAATAGAACCTTATCCTTTGCTGTTATGGCAACGCGTGTAAAACCTGCGTCCAAAGAGTTTAGAAGAGCTCGATAAAGACGACTTCTTGTTATGAGTGCCGCTTTTTACAAAATATAAACCACTAACTATCTAACCTCTATTTCAATGAGGAATTGTTATAATCATGCAGCAATTAACGGGCACTTTTACCATAAGAAAGGCGACTGATATTTTATTGTAAATTATTCGTTGTATATTTGTATTCGGAATTCACCCGTGATGTTGATTAAGACGAATGTAATGTGTTCCGTAAGCATAATTTTGTAAATTTCTTGTAAACAAAGTGTCGTACATAGTTTTTTACGTTTCCGATTTTATCATATACATTTTAATAGAAATTAAACGTTACATATACACTTTTATAAATTAATAATGCTTTAAAAGACATTTTAAAATACTAAATATAGGGGATATTTTAAATTTGTACTGTAAAGTGTAATCAGGTTATTAGAGGTATTGTGTGCTCATGGAGCTATTTTTCAAATCTATTGATCTCATATAAGAAATTTAGCGGAAAGCCGGATAGACGGCGCGCTTGTGCCCCGCACCAGTGTTGCTGAACTATCGAAAGTTGACCTTGAAAATCGTCGATAGTATCATTAGTTTTGGCAAGAGTAATTATATCGATAGTTTATTAGATATGAAGCTTCGATAGTGTCGATAGCATTTTTCTGTGTCAACAGTACAGTCGCCATCAAATATAGATATATTAGCAGACAAGGTGACCAAATACATCTAAACAGTTAAAGACGTCTATAAGTTTTTTACAGTAAAAGTTCCCATTAACATCTAAACAACAATCGCTTCATTAATATCTGAGCAAATGCTTGTCAATAACATTTGTACACAATACTTTTCAATAACATTTGAACACTCATTGTGTCAAGGTATATAGAATGTATATATAACTTATTGTCATTTTAAACTGTTCAGATGTATTTTGGCACCTTGTCTGCTAATATATATCTGATGGCGACTGTGTACCTATTATGCTTACGGTGTGATGGATACTATGGCTTTTGCCAAACTATAGTATCGATATTAGCAACACTGGCCCGCAGTAATATGTCAGGAGAAACACAATTCGTGTGATATCATTATAACTGTTATTATTAATAGAATAAAGGTCCTTTTTAGATGTAATATTTACTCTGTTAAAATATTACCTTCACAAATAGTTAAGGCCGGCCGAAAATCGCGTATGGTTCTCACTAAACACCCATTAGAGTGCAATAATTTTATATAGAGACTTAGCATGTATTTGTAACTTGGTTTTATATAAATTTTATGTATCGTAAAATAGATACTTTGTAACTTTAAAACAAATTTTTGGATGTTGTGTGTAATATAAAATGTGTTTATCGTAGAAAAGCATAGTATGTATATCAAAAATAGTAACTAAAACTATTTATTTATCTGAAAATATTAATATATGATTAAATAAACATGAAAATGTATGTTTTGTTTATAACTCTGTTTTACCTTTAACTTTATTGTAATCATTACTTGGTTAGGAAGTCAGGGCTTTATATTCTATACAGATCTCAACACAGATATAAATTATAGTAATATACGTTTAACATAGGTCAAGTCATACTATCTAAAAGGTCAGTTATCAGATGGGTGTCTATTAGTAGTGGCAAAAAAGTATTATCTAGTCCTTCTGCGCCCCAAAAAGCATGTTTAGTCATTGGTCTACCTACATAGTTTGTTACCAAGATGAGGTTACGTAATGTTTAGCCTCAATTTCGCCTGGTTGTAAGTGCTGACGTCGCCGGTGATGAAATGCCTTTCCACTCTGGTCTTTAAGACGCCATGGTTGTAAGTATCCATCAAAAGATGCAGGAAGTAATTCACGCCTTGGTGGTGCGAACTAGATAAAATGCAGTATATCGTTGAGTACGGATTACCGGGAAATCAACAACATGGGAGTGGAAGAACTCTTGGTGTCTATATTAGTAGACATTAACCCGTCACCCGCCAATGTGCAGTGGGCCCAAGGCATAGAGTTACTTACCACTTGCCGACGTCAGAAAGAATACAAAAAATACATTGCAAAAATACAAATGGCACTGTGGTGGTCCAAAGATAAATTATATTACCATTTATTGTACAATTGGGATACATCAGTCTCATTTGTACTATTGATTGTACAAATTGGGTGAATTAGTGCCATTTATACAATCGATGGTACTGTCCAATGGTACAAATTGCAATGCGCCAACCCTTTCAGTTCCGGTATCTATGAATAAATGACGTTCGTGCAAACCTCGATTAATCTAATTAAATGACAAAAGTGGGGACAAAGGTTATAGAGCCAAAATAAAACTGGTATGTTATTTCATATAAATTTTATTACAAATATTGTTTTTTACTTAAACTGCAAATAATATACCAAAATAACATTGTCTAAGTAAAGCTGGACAGCCAGCCAATGTTGATCGCAACAAATATGGACACGGCTCGTCTGCGACGCACAAAAGGTAACGGGAATATTTTAAGATGAATACACTCATCTTGGAAAAATTATACGACTACACGTGATGCTGGGTATGTTAGTCTGACTTAATATAATTTTAAACTCAATTATTTTTATAAAAAATGAAATATATTATTGAATTACAATGTAAATTGAAACATATATACCACAACACAAACATTGTATAGGTATTGCTTATTTATTTCTTCACCTAATGCAGACTAACCGTTCCAATTCTTAAGTATTTTACTGAACAATCCGCTAAAACAATTGATTGATATAATTTACAAAAATAAAAGAATCGTCGTTTTTTAAATGTACAACACAATGAGTTAGTATTTAAATCGACGAAGTACAGTCAGTTTGGACTGTACACGCATCATATCACGCAGTAAAGTTGGAATGAGAAAAAGAAAATAAATATTAAAATTTGAAAATAACATTTATTTTAGAAGACTCTGCTCGAGAGCCATTTCAGCGGAGGCTACCAACACTATACCAAAACGTTATTGCGCCCATACACCTGTTGCACTAATCAAGATATTTCCGGAAATTACTAGAACCGCTAAAACACCACGTACCAAAATTATAATGCTTCGCACCATTACCTTATTTATAAAGACGCAAATTTATGGTTTTAAAAACCTAAAGAACGCATGTGAATAAAACTCCAAATATTCTTTAGACTTAAAATATGTTGGTTCAAAATTTACCAAACAAACAACATACAAATTGCAGCAAGCTTATTGTAGCCGAAGTATGGGTCACACAAATGGACTCATCTCGCAAACTAGTAATGCGTTTTTATATATACGTTTTTGTACTTTGTCAACAATGCCTATAAGTACAATATAGGGTAATCAAAGAAACAAACTATGTGATTATTGCATCAAATTGATAGGTCCTTTTATTTACAAAATACAAAGGCGATCTCAATATTTTGACTAAATACAAACTACTATCATTATAGGTACATGAAACATTTCCACACACAATCCTTTACTACATAATAATATAAAACATTACTATACGACCAAACTGTGAAAATAATAAACTTTAGAGGCAAATTACCTCATTGTAAAACTGGGTCCTAGAAGCGAACACAAATTATAGGAAGATCTTAGCAAATACAGTGTGAATGTAATGAGCTAGTAATACATTACTAGTAAGCGAGTTTGGGCTGCTTAGAATGCATTTCATCATACACTTAACATAGCTGCGTCTTACATGACTTTGTAGATTAAAATATAAGACAGACCAGTTTTATACTAAATAAACACAAGTTACATTGAATTACAATATAAAAACGGGCAACATGTTATGAATTGGGTTACAACCAAAGCTTATCTTTGCCATAATACCTGTTACAAGAGAAACGTTATTATTTATATAGCGCACATTGAATGTCACTAGTTTGTGGTTTGATTGGTCTGTCTCAATGATAGGGCGTAAACCAGTGCCGTTAATAGGGCAGTGCCATTCTAGACTCTGTGGGTGACAAGGGAGCGGAAGAATAACCAGACTACGCTGGACTATTATGTTTGCATTTACCCCAGATAAGTCACCCAAATGCCAGTATCATCAAAATTGTATGTACAATTAGACAGAACTTTTGTGAATTTGGTGTTTAGTGTGCGAGACAGTGGGTTACATACTATATGAGATATTCCAAATTGGCAACCCTTTTCGTTAATGTTTTACAGGGAACTCTAGTATTGTAATATATACTACCCGTCGTTTTGTTGAAAATCGTTACTGTGCGTACAATGCGTACTCAATGCTTCCTTTAATGTATAATTTTTATGTACCTAATTAATAAATTAATATAGTACGTGTGGCAACCCTAGAGTACGGAATAGTCTATTTACGGCATCGGTGTAAAACGCAGCTAGGTAAGTGGCAAGCATGGTAGCGGAGAGGCGGCGCTCAGTCGATGTACTGCGCGAGCCAACGGAAGCCCTCGCCGTAGCCCTGGCGCTTCAGCACCGAACACATGAACAACTCCAGCGGCCGGCCGGGCAACTCGGACCGGGACACTTTGCCCTGCAATCACATATCATATCATACTTACATGTTTTTTTATTTATTCATAATTACTATATAAAAAATTGTTACAATATTCATATATTCATCAAATCCCGTACAAAAAACCACTAAAGTTTGTAGTGAGGGGATTTTTAAATGATTCAAATGAAAATTAAACTAAAGTTACATGGGTTTATATTAATACTAGGTTAACTATTAAATTGAAGGGGAAAAAAATTGTATAAAATCAAAAATTCTGAATATTGCCTGCTAAGAATTGAATATTATCTTGTTACATATTATACATAGAAAACACCCCAGGACTGTTACAAACAGACATGTTCATGCACACAAATGTTTGTACTGCCCGGGTATCTAACCCAGAACCCTTGGTGTTGCAGCCGACGTCTCAACTGCAACACCGAATGGGTTGTCGAATATGTTAAAATAATCGACTGACCTTCCCAGTGGTCTGTTGGTAGAGGTTGAAGAACTGTCTGAGCTCGTCTTCGCTGGCCGCGCCTGGTTTGTCGATCTTGTTCCCCAAGATCAACACTGGACAGTTGCTCAGGGTCTCGTCAGTCAGTAGGGAGTCCAGCTCCGCCTAGTAACATTACAATTTAAAGATTTCAAGAACATTTATATTACTTGCCACTTCTTTAGTATAAAGACTCATAGTGCGTTTCATCTAATAGTACCTATGCCGTTATGTTGACACCACATCATTGGTATGGTATGATAAGATGGTCCTGTGGGTTTTGTTTATTCAGCTTTATAAAACGAACTATAGTTAAACTTGAAATGTGTGTGGCACATAACTTTGTTTTTTTGCAAACATATCTGCAAGTATTCTATGTAAATTATTCCAAGAATTTGACAGGCATGCTGTATTTGAAATAACAGTTATCTGTCGCGTCTAAATTCTGGGGTGGTTCTATGTTTAAGATTAGCTCCATAAAGTACCAGGGTTCAGTATCAGTTCATAGAGGGTTACAGTAGACATCATTGAGCCACCGACGCTCTAAATAATTGATATTTATTGTCATAGGCAATCAAGCAGGGAGCTCACCTGATTTAGACAAAGAATATATGAATACCTTAGATTCATGTAGACGCGCACGGTCGCATGCGTCCACCAGGAACACAATAGCGTCGACTGCGGGGAAGTAGTCGCGCCACACGCGGCGCGCCTGCTGATGCCCGCCCAGGTCGAACGTCGTGAACCGCATACTGCCTATCGACAGCTCTTCCGATGCTGGATAGTTAAAACGTATTCGTCAGACATGTTTACAATTAAAATGGTCTGGTGACCCAAAATACAGGTCCTAGAACCTACACGGGCGCCAGTCCTCCATGAATGACTAAATAACCCAACATTTTTTTGTTTGTGGTTAGAATGAAATGAAAGCCATTTTGAATTTAGTAAAAACCCTATCGGTCCATGCGCTAAATATACTATGATATTTTAATGTGGACAGTATGCTGCCTGCAGCCATGATATTTTTTTTATTTTTCTCAAAAGGACCATCACTGTTGGCCATGGAAAGCCTTTACAGCTTCATCAGACCAGTAGTGAATGTTATCAGGCAGAAACGGAGTGGTTCAAAGAGGCCTTTGTCAAAACAAATACCAACCTATTTCTCATAAAATTAAATATTGCAGATATTTTAGAAAATATGTAGAAATATAAGCTAGGTCTTGGAAAATTAAGTTTTATTGTCTTTTTATCCTCTCGAACGTAGCACATGTGCTGACAATTGATTTGTCTATTATCTGTTGTGATTTTCACACCCATGCTATGCACAACTGCTTATTCATAAGTCTTTGTGTGTTTCTGTAAATAGTTTCAACTATTACAATGATACTTACTAGGATGCAATGTTGGCACATGTTGTGCTAATCTGTCATCTTTCAACATGTGCAGCAGAGTAGTCTTGCCAGCATTGTCCAGTCCCAGGAACAATAGTTTACCTGATTTCTTCCACAAACCTAGCACATTAGAAAAACATTTCATTACAAAAACAAAACAAACAAACATTTATTAAAACACATTATAAACATATATTTTGGCATAAATACAGATAATCAGTCAATTTCAATAATATCTAGTCATTAATAATGTGTGTTATTGCTAGAGTAGATACTAGTTGCAGTAACAATTTTGTGTAGGAATAACTATTAGTAGATGTGGTATATATAGTTTATTATATTAGAAGTGAAATAAGGTAAGTTATATGATATATATAGACCATTCAACAAGGTCTTTAGTGTAAAATAAACATCATAATGGATTATATAGTAATTAAAACTAAATATTTTTAACCTACCAAGGAACCCAAGTACGCCAGTGAACCAGTCCAAGATGAACATATTGAATCTGTAATAATAGATAATATTTTATCAGCACTTTACATCCTTATTTGAGACATCTTCACAAAGAAAACTCGGATACAAGTGACTTGCATAAGTCGTTGTTATCAAATGCTAAATATTGTCTGGCATCATATCAAAGAACAAATCCAATATATACCAGTCATTTAAAGAAAATTCATGGTAGAGCAGACATAAAACATACTACCAAGAAAGTAGTATCGAATTGAGTAATATGAATGACAGAACGTCATTGGAGCACTTTCAACTTTAAACTCAAATTACACGTAGTTAAAGAAATAATGCTCACTTTTTAAATTTGAACTAGATAAACTATCACTAAAAGAAGTATATCACAATAATTCGCACTTAGTTGCAATATGTTACGTCGCTAAAACCGACGATTTTATTCAGCAATGTAAATGCGATGGAAATATGAATCTGTTGGCAATGACGTACGCTACTCCCGGAAGTTGTCACAGTTATAAAGCTAGTTATACACTTGAGAGAAAAGGTAATAAGTTTAACGAATAAGGATGTAAATCTTATAATAAAAAGATATGTATTTAATTATACGTTCCGATAATATTTTCTTAAAATAGTTTTATTTTACGTCTAAAAAAACTATACTTTTAAACTTCCTCTTTTTTCAAATCTATTTATATTTAATACTTATGTTTTATGTATGGGAAGGGTGGTGCTTTGCAGTAAGGTAGGCCATTTTATGCCAATGCTAATATCTACAATTTAGTTTCAAAATTCATAAAGAAGTTTTAGTATATGAATGGTGTTCTTCCAGTAAGACTTTTAAATTTAAATATTCAAGAACAAAACGAACAATCAAACAACAAAACAATCAGCATCCCGGAGCATAATTTCTATAGGTATTTTAGGTTTTCCTTTCAACGTTTAGGGTAGATTGATATTAAGTATTACATATTAATATAGCACAAACTATATGCGTTTGCTAAACTGAAGAGGCTGTTAAAAAAAAAGATGTCACCGTTGATTTGACAGCTACCTATGGCAACATTGACATCCGGGGTATTCTTTCTTGTTTTTGACAGCTTTCAAAAGCAAAGGTATTTTACAATTTTATAGAATTTATCCAAAAGTGAACATAAAAGTGCTTTGTTTTCATAAAATATATCAAGTAAATCGAATAAAAATATATGATTAATGAATTGTCACATCTCACCTACTTACATTGCTAAGATTCCTTTGATTTCTTTAGGTTAATATTAGTGCTCAAGGACTGTTGTCGATTGCAGGCTAAACCATGGCTCCGAGAAAAAACAAAGTTGCAAAAGAAGAAGTGCAAGTGACCCTCGGGCCCCAACATTTAGTTGGTGAAACAGTGTTTGGCGTTGCTCACATCTTCGCTTCATTCAATGACACATTCGTGCATGTCACAGACTTGTCTGGTCGGGAAACCATCGCTCGTGTCACCGGCGGCATGAAGGTTAAAGCTGATCGTGATGAAGCTTCACCTTACGCAGCTATGTTAGCGGCCCAGGTACAAATACATGTCTTCATGTTGTTTATTGATTTTTTTAGGTTATGTTTTGATGGTGTTTAATACCACGAATAAATATAGAAACTTGTATTCATATTTGTATATAAGTAATGTTTTGTTTGCTATATGTTTATCGCACATAATTATGTGGTGTTTCTAAAAGATATTCTTGTTTATTTCATTGTTCTCTCACTTTAACCTATCGCAGTCCACTAATTGACATAGGTCTCCCCCATTTTGTGCCAGATATCCCGGTCATCATCATTTCTCATGCAGCCTCCACCTTTCACAAGTCACCAGACCAGAAAATATATCCAAAAACAGGTCTTAAATCCTAAACTGAACATAGAAGTGCTCTGTTTTCATGAAATAAGTAAACCAAATGTAATAAAATCATATGATTACGGTATTAACACATTGTTTATTATTCCATACTATTTTTTTTTACTCAAGGATGTTGCGGAAAAGTGCAAAACTCTTGGAATCACAGCTCTACACATTAAGCTACGTGCTACTGGCGGCAACAAAACTAAGACTCCTGGCCCTGGAGCCCAGTCAGCCCTCAGAGCGCTTGCCCGCTCCAGCATGAAGATTGGCCGCATTGAGGATGTGACACCAGTGCCCTCAGACTCTACCCGCAGGAAGGGTGGTCGACGAGGACGCAGGCTGTAAATCATGATTAGCTGTAAGGCAACTGTGGACTTTAATAAAAGGGTTTACGGTTCTTATGTGTTTCAGTTTCCAGTATCCAATTTTGAGTTACCAACTACATATTGCACCCTTATTAATGTAAAGGCAGACAAACATAATTTATTCTGACATTTCAGCATTCTACTTTCTAACAATTATAGGCTTTTTTAAGATTTTATTGTAAAACTTGGCAGTGTTATACTTTGATAACTGCTTCAACAAAAGCTATTTTAAAGAATTGTCAAATATATGTTTATTATATAAAATTAGGAGCTTCTGAACTTTAATAATGGACTTTTAACCATGGACATATAAAAAATAAGACATATTTTATAAGTCTATTCTTTTAACTTTATCTAATACATCATAAATAACCTCTATTTATGATGTATAGATAAAAAGACAAAAAATATTCTTCCAAATCAAAGTAATAAGTCTCAAAATACTTAATATCATTTTGAACAAAATAATACTTAACATTAATCATTATCCTTGTGTTGACCGCACATTAGAATACAATTGTTATTGTACGATTCACGAAAGAAGACTATGCGCAGAAGTCATTTTTAGGTCTATTGGGGGTACGGCAGAGGCGGGAGTATACTCTAAGAGCGGGGCAACGCCATTGGTCGCGCGCGTCTGAGGACAAGGTTGCTGTATCGCTATTCGTCTATATTGAATTTGGCGCGCGACAGTACTCTAGAATACACTCGGAAGGAAAACTGTTTCATTGCATTTTATTATTTATTGTATTTTTTTTAGTTTGCTGAGCCATTTATGAAATGCTTGGGCCTCCGTAAAAAGTTATGTAAGTAGCAAAAACGTTAATGGGATATAAGCTATGTAATTAATTTTAAAGGAAAAGTTAATCTAATGGGCCACAAGAATGGAAAAAATCTATGTGACAAAGTAAAATGTATAGATAAAATTACATAAAAAGTGATCACATCGTGGATGAGATGACGGAAGAATTAATCATCCGAGTGGAAGATTTTTCGTCGTCAGGTTTTTCTGATCTTGTAGTATCTGAAGATGATCATTTTAGTGCAGGACCAGGCCCCAGTACCTCAAAATCATCGAATCCTGGAACTTCACGATAGAGGAATCATGCAATTCGAGACCAGCGATTAAATTTACTATACTTAGTAATAAATTTTTTTTTGAGGCGCTGAACATTTATAATATAATTTGATTATATGAGTTCATTCAAATAAAAATATTATTTTGATGTAAGTATTTTGTTCATTAGTGTACATGCGCAGACGGCCGCCATTTTTTGGTCTTCTTTGTGAATCGTACTATACCACCGCTACTCTTCCCAAGGATACCGTAAGCGCCGACTAATAGAAACGCCAGTTTGGTTTATGCGCCCACCGACCCTCCTGGCTAACGACCGATCGTAATGATTTGGCTTTATTTACCCGAGACTACGGAAAGCTGCCATAGAAAATACAATTCTGGTGACATATAATAGATGCACGCTACGGCTATATCATTACCTCTGTGATGAGAAGAAGACTTAAGTTGAACGAACTGCAGTAAGTATAACAGTAGGGTTGTGAGAAGTCTGAAAATAGGTAGAGAATACGATAACCGGGACCTGGACTCCGGATACTTACTCTACTTCCGAAAAGTTGATATCCTAACGCGGTGTCGGATTTCTGGTGGACAAGACCCTTGTTAACATCATTGTGGAAATCAGCAGGCCGCGTTATTTTAAAAACGAAATGCTTCGAATATAATATTATTTGAGTAGATTCGATATCCTTCCGATCCTGTATAAGTTGATTCTACTCATCGAATACATTATTTTCTCGTTAATTTTTTCTTGCATCATTAGTTATAAAAGTACAATGTCTGGAATTACAACCAAAAGTGAGGTCATAATTTTGCATGCGACCAAAATCCGGCATTTTCAGGGGTTTCGACCTTTAGCTCTTTGGTTTCTCATACTATATTAAAAAAAGGGTTTATGTATATTGTATCTGATCCATAGGACTTTTATACGGCCGGCTCTCCGACAAGATAAGGACAATGGGAAAGCACTTGACCACTTTATTTGTGATACCGTCGGGGCCAGGCCAGGCGCTTTCAGTGGATGGAGGTTCTTGACGAGTGTCGCAACCTCATCCACGGTGACCCTCCTTAAGGGTGAGTCCAAGTTGCCGGTGTCGTTTGGGGGGCTCAGCGACTCTACGCTCAAACTCAGATTCAACTTCGAGAAAGTGGTCCGAGCTTAAGGGCAGAGTGCTCGTAGTGCATTGTTGTTGGAGACTGGCCGCTAGACACTCCACTTTGTCGTCGTCGTCAATCAAACGCGGGCGTTTGATTGGGTCGATTAGGCGGGGGCTAATCGCGACAGTGTCGAACTTCATGCGTTTAGCAAGTCGCCAGAATGCTAATTGTCTGGGCTGGTTCATACGTAATGTTAACCTTCGTACAGAGTTAGGGCTGCCTACAATCTCGCATTACCTAGAGTAAGCGTTTAACTAAACGCTTCTTCGACTCGGAAGTAGCGCATTCAAACCCACTAATTGTTTCCTCTGCAATACTGTTGTTGTTGCAGCTAATAATAATCTCTCACCTCGCGAGCGCAAACGGCGTCGAAGGGACGTAGGTACCAACTAGACGTCCCTATCACTCTCGGTACCGCATCGGCGGTCGAAATAACTGAAGCATTAAGACACTACAAACCGAGATACCACCCCCATCGTCGGGGGTATCGTCTTGAGTCCCTGTAGGTTTCGCTCAGGCCTTATTAGCGTAACTGGCGCGTGATGCCGGGCCGCTTCTCTCCTCAAACATAATTATACTAGGTTACCTAGCCCTCCTCGCAACCCCTTAAGCCCAGGGTTCGATTCCCACTCTGGGACGCTCTTAGGCTTGTTGTGTAAATTTTAAAGCTGAGAGTTTCTCTATATAGTTTGTGGCTGAGAGCCATCTGAAACTGTTAAGACTATTTGCAGCCAACAGCAGTGGCGTGCACAGAGATTATGCGAATGGTATGTAGTATATGAGTAATCGCAAAAATATATAAATCGATTTTTTTTTAAAATGAGTGCTGTTAATGACAGCAATCGCCTATGGTTTCAAATTTGTAGAAAAAAATAGGGGAATAAGTGGGAATCATTTAATAATTATGTTGGCGGGTTTCCAAGTTGTCTGGACGCACTGGGTATGCACTGCTTATTTGTATATATGTAGTGCATGCCACTGGCCAACAGCAGTAGACAGTTGAACTTAGTTTAAAAAAAGATGATCAGTGTTGCTGAACCATCGATAGTTGAACTATTGAAAGTTGAAGTCGAAGTCAAAAACATTTATTTCAAATTAGGCTTACAAAAAGCACTTATGAACGTCAAAAAATATACAAAAATATAATAAAAAACGATTAAAATACTAAACTAAAAATATCAGTTTTGACGCTTTGAAAAAAAAGCGCTTCAGTGGTTTGGCCTGTTGAGAAAGAAGCACCCAAGAAAACTCAACAGTGTTGCCTTTTTTAAAAACAATTCCTAAATGTAACAATATATCATAAACACTGAAATAGCTGAGCAGTTTAAGACCACGGATTTTTATCACATAAATATATTCGTCAATAGTGTAGTACCCTTTTTTAGAAAGGTGGTTTTTTATTCTAGCTTTAAACATGTGTTAAGGTAACTCGACAATATTTTGCGGTACCTTATTGAAAAACTTTATACATCTTCCTATAAAAGATTTACCTACTTTATGTAGTCTCAAGTCTGGAACAGCAAGTTTGTTTCTATTCCTAGTATTAAAATGTGGAATCCTTTCTCTATTCCTGTTTTCTATTTTTATTAATTTCCTTACCCCGCTTCTTACTTGCAAATTCCACCTTTATGCTGATGACCTGCAAGTATACGCGCATGCTCCCTTCAGCTGCATACAAAATCTAGTTGCCTCAATAAATGCTAACCTGGACATAATTTGTGATTGGAGTCGTTCACATGGTTTGGCGGTTAATCCTAACAAATCGCAAGCAATTATTATTGGTGGATCTAAACAGATATCCAAAATTGTACTCTCTGATGTCCCTCCTCTAGTTTTCAATGGTGTGGCTATTAATTATAGTGAGGTTGTGAAGAATTTGGGAGTAATGTTTGACTCGACCCTTTCATGGTGTCCACATGTAGCGGAGATTAGTAGAAAGGTTTTCGCTGCGTCTGGATCACTTCGTAGGTGGAAGAATTTGTTGCCTGTAAAGACTAAGATTGAACTTGCGCAGTCTCTCCTCTTATCTATCCTTGATTATGCAGATGTCTGCCTTTTAGACCTTAATGAGGATATATTAAATAAGCTCCAGCGTCTGCAAAATCTTTGCATTAGGTTCATCTTTGGCTTGCGGAAGTTTGATCATGTCTCCGAATATAGAAATAAACTTGCTTGGCTCCCTATAAGACAGCGTCGTCAAGAGCATGTTCTCATTCTTTTATTTAAGGTGCTGTATGATCCTCGTTCCCCTCCCTATCTCAAAGAATGTTTTCAGTTCCTTGGTATGGATCACCGCCGAGGTCTTAGGTCCAAGTTAGATAATATGTTAAAGCCTCCTTTTACGAAGTCTGGTTATTTTAAGGAATCTCTTACTGTTAGAGCTACGTTTCTTTGGAACAGTTTGCCATCTGAGATTCGACACGCTAAGTCACTAGTCACCTTTAAGAACAAGCTTCGTCAGCATTTATTAAATTCTGTTATTTAATTTCATTGAACTGTCTACATATTATTATTTCAAAATTTATTTATTTTATAATATATTTGTAAATTATATGTTTAACTTCGTTATTATCTATTAAATATGGTATTATTTTTTATATGTATATATATATATATATATTGATGTGTATATATTTATTTATATTTGTGATATTGTATTGTTCTATTTATGTATATGTATGTATGCTTTTGATTATTTTTGTTCAGTTTTGCTTGTGCACTACCTCTATTTTCCGGCTTTGTTCCTTACCCAAAGGTTGCCTGGAAGAGATCGCTTGCAGCGATAGGCCGCCTTTGCCCACAGTATTGTTAATTTTACTGTTTTTTATTTTATTTTTGTGTACTTGTGAGCAATAAAGTGTTTTACTACTACTACTAAAATTGTGTGAGTCACAATTTTTTTAAAGGTATGATAGTATTTACGGACGTAAATTAAATTTTCATAAATATATTGTGATGCTATAGTCATTATATTTATTTATTTAAAAAGTTCCTTAAGAGAGTCACGGGGTCTAAGGTTGTAGATAAAACGAATAGCTCTTTTTTGTAGTACAAATATTATATTAATGTCGGCAGCTGAGCCCCACAACAGTAGACCATACGACATGACACTATGAAAATAACTAAAATAAACCAATCTTGCTGTTTCTACATCTGTCAAGAGCCTTATCTTCCTAACAGCATAAGCTGCCGAGCTAAGTCTACCAGCCAGTGATTCAATGTGAGGCCCCCATTGTAACTTTGAATCTAAAGTTATACCAAGAAATGCAGTGGAGTTTACAAGTTCCACTTGATCATTATTCAGAGTTATGTTGGTCTCGACCTGCCTTACATTGGGCATAGTGAATTTTATACATTTAGTTTTTTTGCATTAAGTAAAATATAATTAGCAGTAAACCAATGCAATACTTGAGACAGAGCTCTATTTACATCGTCAAAAGTCTCCTTACGTCTGTTAACATTAAAAATCAATGACGTATCATCAGCAAATAGAACTATATCCGAAAGACTTTTACAATAGTAAGGGAGGTCATTTATATATATTAGAAATAATAAGGGCCTAAAATTGAACCCTGGGGCACTCCCATGCGCAAAAGGGCACCATGCGAATTTGTGCCATTAATACAGACTTTTTTAACTCTTTCAGATAGGTAAGATTCTACAAGACTCAATGAGCATTCTGATACACCGTTATGTATCAACTTTAATTAAAGTGTTTTATGGTCGACGCAGTCAAATGCCTTAGACAAATCGCAAAGAACTCCTATTGCATCATGTATGTCCTCCCAGGCATAAAAAATATGCTTAATAAGTGCAATCCCTGCATCAGTAGTATTTTTATTTTTTTGAAACCAAACTGTTTTTCATGTAATAATTTGTTAATATAATTTTCTCAAATATTTTACTTAATGCAGGTAAAATAGATATAGGCCTAAAGTTAGATGGATCATTTTTATCATCGGATTTAAATAATGGTATTAATTTACTGTATTTCATTAAATTTGGAAAGAGACCTTTATCTACACAAGTATTAAATATCAATGCTAGATGGGGTGCAACAATGGGGTGTCGACCTCAAAAATCATCTATATTATCGATAGCTTAGTTTAGCGCAATAGAATTTATACACTGCAATACTATCGGAGCTCAATATAGATAATATAGACATTATATCGATAGTATCGGCTTTGTAAACTTTACAAACTCGCTGATGTGCTAATACTATTGATTATAAAAGTTGACTATCGTAGTAATTCTCGACAAAGCCTGCAATGCTTATCCATATGTTACTCGTTTATAATTGAGATTTAATAGCCTACGATCACTAGATTATAAATCGGCAGTTTTACCAAATGACGTGATGTGACGCGTTAACCTCGGCGCCAAACCAAGCTACCTAGAGTATCGATAGACCGATCGATACTATTGCTTTTGCTCAACTCAATAGACTATCTTGCCACGCTGATCCAGTGCTGCCACCTAAGCCCTTTTGTACCTATATCTAGCACTTTTTAGTTTATGTGAACTCCTTTTTAACAATTTAGCCCGAAAAAGGCAATCTAGCCCTTTTTCATGTCTTTAAAATATTACCAAATTGTGAAGTTTCGACATTGCAACTAAGTACTTTTTTCTTAATTTATTTTTTGTATTTCATCGGTCATGATGACTTTTTTTAGACGCTCTAAAAAACGGCTTCATGACATGATTATTACGGCATTTTTAGAACAGAAAATCTTTTGATGCTTAATGTAGTCCTATCTAGCCCTTTATAAATTTTCAAAAAACCCTTTTCCTGTAACTAAGGTGGCAACACTGGGCTGATCTGTCAGATAATGGATAATTAGTTTAATTTGCACATTTTAAGTCCATAATCTGAGTATGTTTTAAAAATTTTATAATATTAAATTGCTTACTAGATTACTGATAAGGAGACTGCTTCCAACCCTAAGGTTATCACCTGGAACCACATCGACTTATAAAATTGTTAAACAAAATAGTCAGTGGTGTGAGAATGTAAATATCAAAGTTATGTCGAATTTTTATTCGTCTGAGAGTCAGTATTCGCCTCTATTCCTGTACCATCAAATGTTGAAAGCTTGACTGTGGATTATGAATACGTAAAGGAGGCTACTGGAAATAGTAATATTGTCCTTGTAGATGTAAGGGAACCTGATGAAATAAAAGAACATGGCAAAATTCCCAACAGCATTAACATTCCATGTAAGTATTTAGCAAGCTAAATATTTACATAGTAAGTATAATTTATTATTCCATATCTTTCAGTGGCTGATGTGTCTACTGTACTAAGCACTATGTCTAAAAAGGAATTTGAAGAAATATATAATAGACCCAAGCCTTCTGATGATACTCAGATAATTTTTTATTGCATGATAGGAAAGAGGTCTGGTGAAGTGCAGCAACCAAAAATGCAAAATGAACCTTGTTCAAGTAATGCCACTAATATAAATATCTCTTTTCCAACATTTAGTTTAGTTAATTAAGAACAGAAGAATATTTATTTTACTATAAATTAATAATCAATTTACA